>CAUYRT010104872.1:0-25668 GCA_963574885.1 Lepilemur ruficaudatus | reverse complement strand
CAAACTCCTGGGCTCAAGCAATCCTTCCGCCTCAGCCTCCCGAGTAGCTGGGACTACAGGCGCATGGCACCATGCCAGCTAATTTTTTCTATTTTTGGTAGAGATAGGGTCTCGCTCTTGCTCAGGCTAGTCTCGAACTCTTGAGCTCAAATGATCCATCCACTTTGGCCTCCCAGAGTGCTAGGATTACAGGCAAGAGCCACTGTGCCCGGCCATCCTTATAATTTCTTAAGAATGTCTAGCATGGTATCTGGCATATAGAAGATGAGTACTGAATCTAATTTAATTGAAGCAATTGCTGTATTAATGATTTGATCAGATAATTGTCATTTGTTATGATAATGAACTACTGCAGAATGAACATCGGGGAAAAGGAATACAAAAGGCCATTTTACTAGACTCAAATCCAGGTAAACATACCTATTTTTCTAGAGACCCAAAAGAAATAAGCAAATACATTCTTGAAAGGAAAGCCAACCACTCTACATTCCACAAGAGAGACCATGTTGATTGCACTGTATGAGTTGCTAGGCAACCACTTGGTAATTTCCCATGTAATAGAGATGAACCTGTCATCTGCTTTCTTGTCTATATGTGACATAAACAGACAATAGATAAAGGACAGCCAAGAACACCTGCACCTGGATGACACAGTCACTCCTGCTGAAGTATGATGACACTGGAGGAAATCCCCATGCCCTGTCAGAAATTGCTGGAGGGAGAATTTCATTAAACTATTAGTACAGGACATTGCAGTGAATTTTTTGGATTTACCCTGTGGGTAAATCCCGTGGGTGATCCAGTTATCCCTGTCCACAAAGTTGGAGACCAAAAGAACTGTAGTTCTGCATGTGGATGGCCGTCAATTCAATAAGGGTTCCAGATCAGCATGTCCCGTGACTGCACGTAGGGTGACACTTTACCAAATAAAAGCAGCCTTTAGGTCTTAAAAAGGATACTTAACATCTCAAATCCAAGTTTTGGGTGAATAAATCATACTTTTCATTTATTTTATTTTATTTTTGAGACAGAGTCTCACTCTGTTGCCCTGGGTAGAGTGCAGTGGCATCACTGTAGCTCACAGCAACCTCAGACTCCTGGGCTCAAGCGATCCTCTTGCCTCAGCCTCCCGAGTAACTGGGACTACAGTCAAGGGCCATGCCGCCTAACTTTTCTATTTTTAGTAGAGACAGGGTGTCACTCTTGCTCAGGCTGGTCTCAAACTCCTGAGCTCAAGCAATCTTCCTGCCTTGGCCTCCCAGAGTGCTAGGATTATAGGCTTGAGCCGCCACACCCGGCGGGCCACACTTTTTTATACCAGAAGAAAATGCTCTTAAGTGATTTGTTTGCATGTGATTTCCAAGACACTGTAGACAAATGAGCTGCCTTGTAAAGACACCACTCCACTGTAGCTATTGGCATTGCTGTCTTTAAAACAGACTGAAAACATGATAGAGCACTGAAGAAAGAATAAGGAATGTCTGAAAGCTTCTCCGACATTAAGCAAGAAAAAGAGAATTTAAATTGAAATCCCATTTCAAATTTGTAGAGCTAAGAGAGCTCATCTCTTCCATTTGAATTTTCAAAAGGTTCTACCCCATTAAAAAAAAAAAAGAATACATGCCCCACTCCCACTCGAAATATCATATTTAAGCCCTTTGCAGATTGACTGCTTGCCCTTCAGTCTCCTGTTTGAGATGTAATTTTGATATCTTAGACTCTGGGATCAGGTGATCAGTTGGAGAGAAAGCAGATTCTCCCCAACAGATAGAGATAATTACCAACCAGGTAGTTTTGATGATCAGCTGGGCTTGGCTTCAACCCAACATCTGGATCTGGTGCCTGTTTATCTAACATGTTGGGATGCTGACATCAACAAGCCCAGCTGGCCAACCCAGAGGAGCGAAGCTTGTCAAAAGGCCTGGCCCTGTCTCCCTGGGGCTGGAGAGAAGCGTGCTGGTGTGCAAAGTTCTTGGGCATGTCTCTGTCTGCAAAGAACAGCCCCTACCTCCATCATCTCGACTGACTACCACGTTTTATAAGATTCTTCATGGAATTCCAAACAGAGCCAGCCACGAGCCAAATTAAATGTTAGGGAAGAAGATTCAAAGGCATTCTTGAGCAAGTATCAGAATGGAAAAGACCCTCCAAGGACTTGGAGGGGTAGGAGGAACCACAGAGGCTCTGGATACAAGCAAGGAGCAAACCTGTGGGAGTCAGCAGCTACCTTCATTCCCCTTTCCCCAGTGGCCTCACGTAGTCATGTGCAAAGGCCCAGGAGTGGGAAAGAGCACAGCATGTCTGGGAACTGACAAAAGCAAAGGAGAGCTCCAGTCTTCCCTTGTACCTGTGGCCGTGGAAGCTACCCACTGCTGTGCTTGGTGGCGTCTTTTCCTTCTCTGGAGTCCTGTCAGTGATGTGTGAGCCCACTGTTAAACGTTCAGGAAGTTTGGGTCCCACTGATAACAAGTTGGTTGAATACCTACTATGTAGAATTTGCTCTGTGGGAGAAAACCATCAGGTATAATGCCAGCCCTTAAGGAGCTTGGACTCCAGTGGGGGAGATTAACAGGTATTCAGGAAATTACAATGCAAACTGGTCTAGCTCAAACTGCAAGAGATAAAAATTGCTCAATTTTGTGAATAATCAATTTCTGTGTGGAGGTTACTCCTACTCTTGGGCTTTTCTTATTTTGTTTTTGTTTTTTTTCTTTTCTTGAGACAGAGTCTCACTCTGTTGCCTGGGCTAGAGTGCTGTGGCGTCAGCCTAGCTCACAACAACCTCAAACTCCTGGGCTCAAGTGATCCTCTTGCCTCAGAATCCCAAATAGCTGGGACTACAGGTGTTCGCCACCATGCTTGACTAATTTTCTGTTTCTATTTTTAGTTGCCTGGCTAATTTTTCCTACTTTTTTTAGTAGAGACGGGCTCACTCTTACTCAGGCTGGTCTCAAACTCCTGACCTCAAGGGATCCTCCCTCCTGCCTTGGTTTCCCAGCGTGCTAGGATTACAGAAGTCAGCCACTGTGCCGGCCTGATCTTGGGCTTCGAAGCCAGTTTCCTATTACAGAAGTATCGAGTTCCCCTAAAGGGCCCCGGTTCCATCTGGCTTTCTGCTGTGGTGGCACGTGTTCCCTCACTCTGTCCAGTCCATGCTGGTGAACTCGACTGGGATCTGAAGGCCATTTACCGAAGCGGGGGAAGCCTATGAGGCAAGATATGATGCCAGGGAGAACCTACAACCCAAAACTCAAATGGTACTACACAAAGGGGCAAGTGAACAGCTTTCTGGGTGACCGACAGAAAGAAGTTGTGAGTTTACATCAAAGACTTCATATTCAATGAGGGGAACTGATACTTTTAAAATCTTTCCACTAAAAGATTCTAGACAGGGGAATCTAACAGCTTCTGAATAGTCTGGGAAGATATGGGGGTACTTCTACCATGTATAGACTGAAAAGAAAACGACAGCCAGCTGGAGGTGTTCTCTGCGGTGTGCCTATATAGTGCCCAGCCTCCATTCCTGGCATCCTTCCCACACAGGTGCCTAGTGCTTCTGGCTTCCCATTGGCCTCCTCCTTAGCACAGCAGGAAAGGGTGTGGTGTATCAATTTCCATTCTAACACGCAGGCTGTTGAGCAAAGTGGCTACAAGCAAGGACTCTGGAATTCAAATCCTGGCTCCACCACGGACCACTGGTGACCTTGGCAAGTAACATGGTCTCTGTATCTTAGTTTCCTGCTCTGTAATAGAGAATAATGATACTACACTCATCTCATAAGACTGTGGGAGGATTAAATAAATAAATCTAGGCAAATCACTTAGGACAGTGTCTGGTAAACAGTAAATACTCTGTGTTAGCTGTTGCTATGAAAGAATTTGCCTTGGGTTCCAGAGGATTGGGGCGTCAAGCAATTATAACTAATAGAATTTCAGGTACCAGCAAGAAGCTGGTTTCCATTACTCCTAAAAGCAAACCTGTGCCTATATATTAATAGCCTGACTATATCCTGAATAGTATCCTTTTAGTGTTCCTGCTTTTCCAGATACTCCCTGAGAATATGAGCCCAGAACAAACCTGGCTGGTGGAGGCCTTGTCACCTGACTGCTAAGGGAAAATAGGTCATACATCCCGCTATCACTGGCCTATGCCTCTGTCATCTGGGACCTATAGATCCCTCTACCCACATACAGGCAGGAGCCCCTCTCTGACCCATGACTCTGAGACTCTGGAACACATACACCTAATACCCCCATCAAATCCTCTTTAAAAACTCTATAAAGTGGTCAGCACCAATAATGCCAGATTCAAACTAGAGGATAACTATTTTACTAGATGGCCAAACTGAGGTACAGGAAAATGAAATCAATGGTACCCAAATACGGAAGTCAGTCCTTACCGTAAAGTTTTCACTGGTCCTCAGCAAAACTGGAAAAATAAGAATAACGCACTAAGTTTTACATAAAGCTGAAATTATTCGATTTTTAAATTGTGAGATTACGTTTTATCTTCCTTCCTGTGTATATGGGAAGGATGTTGAAATGTCCCTTTATATAAAATGATATTGGTAGGAACTGGGACGTGAAACTAGATCTTCTGAATACTTTCATTGTTTTCTATTACACTATTTTAATTACTTTTAAATAATTTAAAAGTGACATTAATTTTAAATGCAATTTTAAATATTGAAATAATCATTAAACAATTTATACTTTTTATACAATATATACTTTAAAATAACTTCAAATAAAACTCAGCACAAAGTTAACTCTTCAAGGTATCCTATGCAGGATTAAAAACTCAAATCTTCACATGGATAGGGCAGGTAATAACAGGAGAAAGGAAAGAAAAAATTTGAAAAAAAATCCCTAAATGTATGTAGCATTTAAGGGAGCATGTCTCCCCCTGCTGGCAGTGGTGGTGGCAAAATGAGTCTTGAACCACAATGGTGCTAACGGAGGACTAGAATTCGAAAAGAAGGACCCTACAGCAAGAAGAAACGGTGCTTCGAAACCCACTCTTCATCACAGGGACCTTACCCTAACCAAGAGTAAAGAGAGTAAAAGTGAAAGAACTCATGGTACTAGGAAACTGTCAGTAGAGACACTGATTTACAACCCCTGGAAAATTAACAAGGAAAGAACGAAAAATTTTTACAGTGGTTTAGCTATATAAAAATATTTGCTACCCACTTTCATGAATTGCTTATTCTATATATCTAATTATATAGAACCATACCATAGAACGGTCATAAAAATAATGCCTATTATTAAATTGGCCTGATTCATTTGGTTCTGTTACAAAACTTGTTTTTGAAATTCAAATTATTGAAACAGTACAGCTGCTCGTAATGTAGGTAAAATCAGAGACGTTTGACTTATTTGCCCTTTTGGAGGACCATGAGAAGGCTGTCCCTCATACTTTTGTTTATTTCATTGATTCTTTTTTGTCTGGTATACCTTATGCTCTCACCCACTTCCATTACCGTAAATCTAACTTTTATCTGTCCTTAAAGCTTTATCTGCTGGTCTTTTCCTCCTCCAACAAACAAAAAACAAGCTGAAAGTTCTTTTTTTCCTCCCTTGATTTTATGAATTAGGTTTTGTTCTGAATCTTCTCGTATTTATTGCACTCTCTCTCATATTGCTTATTTGAGCATGCCTTATTTCCCACTTCAGATTTTAAGTTATCTGAAGGCAAAAATTGTTTTATTCTACTTCGAAAAGAGGCTGAGAAGATGGATGTGCTAATTACCCTAATCTGATCACTATACATTATATACATCAAAACATCACTATGTATCCATGAATATGCACAATTATTTGTCAATTTAAAAAAGAAAATTCCAGTCTCTCCCCCCCCACAAAAAAGAGGCAATATGGCTTCATGCATAAAAGCTGGGACTTAGTAGTTGTGTTATCATAGGCAAAAACTCTTTATAATACTGTGTCATAAATTTGTAGAGGAATCATAAGAGAATGGATGTAAAGCTTCCAGGCTCCTCATTACGTGATAATTGTTAAGTTTTATTTTTACTCTCAGTATCCCCAAAACAAAAGCCTTGCATGCTATTGGCATTCAATTATGATTTGTTAGTAGAGCTTATCGAGTAAGTATATGCCTACCCAATAATACATTAGAATTATCTGTGTCTGGAGGACTAACGTGATTAACCATGACTTAGTAGCGCTTAAAAATACTTGGCTCACCAATACAATTCCACAACATCTAGATCAACGCCGACCAATATAACTTTCTGTGATGCTGGCAATGTGCTATAATGCGCGTTGTCCAATAAAGTGACTATTGGGCTCTAGAAATGTGGCTAGTGCAACTGAGAACCTTAATTTTTCATATTACGTTATTTCACTTAGTTTAGTAGCTCCCAGTGGTTACAGCGCAGCTCTAGAATCTGCCTTGACCTGTCAGCAACCTTTAAACTTTTTAAAAAAGAGCCCGTGTCCTTTCTCACTTGCCAAAGAATTCTTTCTCTAATCTAAATAACTCTGATTCAATGCATCAGAACTTCGACTGGTGGCCAACCCCTTTTTTCCTTTCGCTGTTACACGTGTCTTCACAGTAAAACTTCGCTAAGAGATGACATGACAAACATCTCGGGAGGTCGCACGGGACAGGGTGACTCAAACATCAAATGACATGCAATCATCCAGCCGAAATAACTCATTGCGTCCCTGCCTTGAGGTGCGCTGTCCGGAGGGTTGACGGGAACGCAAACACACCTTGCGACAGGCGTAGCAAAAAAGCGGGCGACGCGCGGGAGGTCAGGACCGCCCCCGTCACGCGGACACGGCGCCCAGTCGCCCGCCCTCCCCCGCCGGGCACTGTCGCCGCGGGCTTGTGCAAGCGACGAACGTAGCCGGTCTCGCCTCCACGCCTAACGGCGTTGCGGCAGCGCATACCACGAGAGTACCTTCCCCCGCCCCCCTCCCCAAGAGAGAATCACGCCTCCTGCCGTGTGGACTACAAGCCGGCCCGCCCCCCGTCCTCGAAACCCCGCCTCGAAACTGTGCCCAAGCCGCTCATTGCTCAAGGCCCCGCGTACAAAATGGCGGCGGGACCTCAGGAACCAACCATAGAGACGTCCGCCTGCCTCGAGAGCGCGGGCCTCCGAGCGATCGCCCCGCCCCGCTCCGGCCTCGCCTTCCGGCGGGGGCGGAGGAAGGATGCGTCTCCACGGGCCCTTCTAGGAGAACGGCGCACAGTCTCCATGGTGCTGGGTCATCCGAGCCGGGTCACGTGGCTGGTGAAAGCCGTCGCGGAGGCGGGGGGAGGAGGAAGAGGCGGGAAGCTGGGGGGCTGGTAGCAAGAGACCGAGCGACGACGAGGTTGTCATGGAGCCGTGGGGCCGGGCTCGCGCATGCGCCACCTGACCCGCGGGCTCGGTCGTGGAGCCGCGACCCCGGCCTTAGGTGAGAAAGGGAGGGCTGGGCTCGCGGGCAGGGAAGCAGGGATGGCGCGACGGGAGAGGGATTGGGCGGGGAGCGTGGGAAAGGAGGTGGGAGGAGGGAAGAGAGGAAGGGCAGCCAAGTAAGCAAGAGGGACAACCGGGACTTTAGGGGGACGGAGGGCCAAATGGTGGGAGCCGGAGGTGGTGCGTCCCTCCCCCATTTAGTTGGTTCTGCTGTGAGAGGCGGGGCTTGCGTGGGAGAGGGAATCGCGGGTGAGGAGGGGGCCTGTGTGAGGAGCAAGTGGGGTGAATTGGTTAGGGCAGGTGAGCCCTGGTTAGCCCTGTGGGCAACAGCCAGCCGGCTGTCCTGGCGTGGAGAGAGCCTGGAGGCCTGCCGGGCAGTGAGCAGAGGGCCAGGGAGCGGGCAGGTGAGTGGGCAGAACTAGTGACTGGGTGAGGGTCCGGGGCCTCTAGATTGAGGCTAGAGTAGTGCCCTTTTCTGGGCCCAGGGCACAGGTGTGCTGTCTTTTCCAGAGACCTGCCTTCACCCACTTTGCAGGTTATTTCTTCTGGATGGCTGGCTTGGTGCTTGGTGTAGTGGTTTGGGGGAGAGGGTGGGCAGTGCCAAGTAAGGAGTTAGTGGTTAATGGGTCGGTTGGGGGCAGCTCTCATCCGGGCACAGGTTGGAGCCAGGCTCCCTGTTATTGCCCAAGTCCTGGCAGTAGGCATTGCCTGGGCGTTTGCCCTGGAAGGCTGGTGGTATGCCAGTCACAGCACAGTACTAGGGTCTGCCCAGTTCTGCCCTGCTGAGCTGGCAGGCTGGTGGATGCCTGGAGGGTGCACATGCTGTCTGGCACAGATGCAATGTGGGCTGGTGCGAATGGGTAGGTGGGCACTGTTACTGCGAACTCTTTTTGCAGCAGGGGATCTGAGAATGTTCTCTAATCTGATCTCCTCTCTGAAAGGTTAAAATGGAGAGAGCCATACCAGGTCCTAAATGTGGGAAATTATATGGAATTGGGTTCAGGATCTTTGACATGAATTTTCAGCCAAGTTGAAGAATGGGAATGAATGTGAAGCAGAAGATGAGTGTTAGAGATTTAGGTAGATGGGGTTTTTCCACTGTTAAAATAACACAGACAGTTTCCCTGAATGCTGTCTGTGAATATACAAACCAAAAGCAAATTATTTCGGAGAAAACCTAGTGACATGTTTATCATTCTAACTGGAATTACTCATGGATTTTTTTCTATGGCCTTATCACTTCATTGTGTGGAAGCCTCTGCTTGGGCTTTCAACTAACACCTCTGTCCAGGCATGCACGTTATACACGTGACACATTTGAAAGGGAACTTGAGCTCTCAGGAACGTTGCCAAGTATCTATAAAAGGAGAGATCTGAAAGCAGCATTTCAGATTCTTTCCTTGTAACCCTTGGGTCTCCTTTTAATCATAAAGAGCAGATCTCCACAGAGATCATTTGTGGATTAGGCTGACCTTTAATTTGGATGGTGGATTTGTCCCTGAGGTTTCTTCTTGGAATAAGGGATAGATTAGGTATCTGTTTTCTGCAGGGGCCCAGACCTGGAGGTTAGATCTTGACGTGACCATGGTGTTTGGAAATGCAGAATCTTGACCTTCAAGCTGTTCAGGTATTTCTGTGACAGCTAAGCTGCTAGGGCTATCAGAGAGACCCAGCAGGACAGAGATTTGTCGGATTTTATTATTCTGTTGAATACCTCACATGTTAATTGTTGGGGGCTGAGGTTGCAAAGATGAAAAACAACCCTTGAGGTTGAGGAGACAAATAATTAGACTCTAAGAAAGTGCAGAAATAGAAGCAAGAGCTAAGTGTTTTGGAGCACTTGCTAGAATTTTATCTATTTATATAAACCTGTATATTTATTGATTCATTTTCCATTATCAGTTTTATTGTGTACTCTCTTCTCTGGGAAACTTTTGGACAATGTGTTGCATATATATTTAGAAGAGGCTCAATTAGGGTCAGTTCTGACACTTTTGGAGCTTAATTTAGTTCTTGTAATGCAGAGTAAGGGACATAGAGTCTGAGATGTTTCTAAAGCAGTGTTAGTGGCTTCCAGTTAGTGCCAGGAAACAGAGATAACGCAGTAACACAATGGGTAAGAGCTTAGTAACCCAATTTCAACTTGTCAGTGTGTGAGCATCTAACTTTATTGTAAAATAATACCAAGGAGGGAAAATCAAGCCCTTTCTTCAGGTTTTCAGACTTAGTCATTTGCATGGCCCTAAGTTTGAGAGACTAGTAGTAAATGCCTTCACTGTCGGTTTCTCTCCTGTTGAGGGCTTCACATGGAGCTGTGATGAGTAGGTCTGTTGTTCGTGGCTAATTGACTCCCTCAGCCCACTCCCAGGAGGGGGAGATTGTGGGGGGGAATGTAGCCCTTCATTCTCCATCCCACGTGAACCTTGCTAGCTGGAAAGCTAAGGCTTTCTGCTGCTTAAAGAGAACTTTACTGAGAACAGGCTTTCATATTTTTAAGCATTTTCACATCTAAAATAGTCAGTTTACCATTATAAAGTCCATTGTGCATTCTTTATTTCCAAATGCCAACAACTCCCTATGATCTAAAATTTTAGTGTCTGTTCTCCATTTAACCATGTATGGGTGGAAAGGTGTGATACCTTTCCTCACCTATTATAAGGGTCATGGCTGACTCTCTCATAACAAGACAGATTAACAAGAGAAAAACAGAAGTTTTTTTCTTCTCTCTCTCTCTCTCTCTCTCTTTCTCTCTTTCTCTCTCTCCTTTCCTTTTTCTTTTCTATTTTTCTTTTATGAGACAGTCCACTAACGTTGCCCAGGCTGGTATCAAACTCCTGGGCTCAAGTGATCTTCCTGTCTCAGTCTACCTAGTAGTTGAGATTATAGGTGTGTGCCACTGTGCCCAACTCCTACGTAATAGTTTTATTTAATAAAAGTTTCATGTGGTGTAGGAGCCTTCAGAAATGAAGACCCAAAAACTCAGGGGAAACTGTCTGTTTTTATGCTTAAGTTCAATGAAGAATGTATGGCCATGTAGAAATACGATCGGACAAAAAGGGTATGATCTAATCTAATGCTACTAGTCTGAGGTGGGAAACCCAGCAAGGCCCATCTGTTCAGAATTCTTCTTGATCTCTGTTTAATATTTCTTCCTCCCTGGTATAGGGCAGGACCTGTTCTGGAATGAGGGTCTTGTGATCCGCTATCAGACAAGGCAGGTCAGAGAATTTCTTTATGGCCAGCTCTTACATAAAAAGGCAGGGAATATTAGAGTAAAATTTCTAGTTTCTGTGACTTGTCTTGAGAAAGAGGAATTCTAGTTTCTGTGGTCACCTTAGGAGAGAACAAAAAGCAGAAGAAAGACGTACGGGAAGGTCAGAAAGAGACCTTGCTTCTGAGGACCTTCTGGTGTCCCTCAGTTCACAGTACTCAGCATGCCAAAGCAGCATTCTTTGGGATGTCGTTTTCTGAGCCCCAGCAACCAATTTATCAATGTTTCAGTATTTTGGTTCTACGATCAATGTTGTCTTGGTGAATTCTCAGTAAGGTAAAATAAATTCCTGTGTATTTTCTGTAGCTCAGTTGGCTACAATTTAATAACAATAGCAAGTCCTTTTTCATTGTCTTGTCACAAAGATTGTAGAAGACTAAATTGGAATGCTTTATCTAAAATACCTGAAAAACAATCCATGTTTAGTAAGATAATGTGAAACTTTGTAAGGTTCTTAATTAGTTGCAACCAACATGAGCTACCTTCCTAGTCTAAATCAACAGCCTGGTTAGACTTGAATTAGTCTGAATGCCCATCCACAGCTACATCTACTTCCATTTTGAAGAAGGCTCCTATTCACTTTTGGATAGTATTATTTTAGGAAATTACACTGTGCACATTTGTTGGGTTTCATACAAAAGGATCCTGATTTAATTAGAGATAATAGTTTTACATTTTAGTCTGCTGCTTTTTTTTTTTTTTTGAGACAGAGTCTCGCTCTATTGCTCAGGCTAGAGTGCTGTGGTGTCAGCGTAGCTCACAGCAACCTCAAACTCCTGGGCTCAAGTGATCCTCCCGCCTTGGCCTCCCAAAGTGCTAGGATTACAGGTGTGAGCCTCTGTGCCTGGCCTGTAGTTTACTTTTTAAACTGGGTTGGCCGTATTGTCAAACTTCGTAGCTGTCAAATAAACATTTCTTTTACATAGTGCTCTACAAGATGTGACAGTGCCATTGTTTATCTTTTATGCACATAGGATTAAACGTGTGACCTGTGGAAGCGTACTTGATTTGGCATCAGTTGAATGAGGAAGCCAGTTAGTTCCCTTAAATGAGTTAGACATGAGGCAAAATGATTTTTACTTGGAATTGTATTTAAAATTCACTCTGATTCAGTCCCATTTGTGTTCCCTTTAATCCACTTCTACAAAAGTATGAGCAAGAGGGTTGCTCAAGGATGCTTGTAAGCTTCCTTGCCTTCTATTTAATTTTATTTTGAATCCTGCGTCTTGGGTAATTGATGTTCTTCACTAGAACATTGATGTTCTTGTATTAGCAGAAATGTCTAGGCTGAGCACTTCAGGGTGTTCCAGATGCAGTGCTGTTTGGCAGGGGGCTTGTGTTTCCACTCGGAAATAGGATGGAGTCTTGAGTGGATTATAAAATAAAGCATTACCAGGCTTTGCTTACTTCTACCCAGTTCCATTATTATTGTCGTTTTCCCGGTTGGCTCTCTGTTCTCTTTATCCCTGCAGTATCCTTTGTGTTCTTACCATGCTGGCCTTATAGTTGCCATTCCTTGGTAACTCAGATGGCCTTATTAAAATATCTGGAATGTTCTCAGCCTTGGCCAGCTCTTTGAAGGGCCGATTTTTCTCATTCTTGCACTGTTAGCCTAGGTCCGGATCTGCTCTGGACTAGCTGTGTGTCACTGGACCAAATGTAGGCCTCGCTCCTGGGCTCCAGTCTTACGTGTGACTGCCTCCCCAGCATGTGCACTCAGATGGCCCATAGTCACTTCAGTGTCTTCATGACCGAAATTGGGCTGGCTGAGCCACGCCACCCTCCCCTGCCCCACCCCACCCTTCAGTGCTCTTCTTGAACTCCCTAGCTTAGAAAATGGTACCACCATCTCCTGCTCCCCCATACAATCAATGGCCAGGTCCCATCAGGTTGGTCTCCATGTGTCACTTTTCCCCATCTCCACAGCCACCACCTTAATTCACCTGACTGCTATGATAGCATCTGACCAATCTCAGTGCCACTCTGCACCTTACTCTCAGTCTAGCATCCAAATGCTTTTAAAATGCAAATCTGATTATGTCACTCTTCTGGTTAAAATCCTTTGTCTTCCTTGCTCTTAAGTTAATATCCAAGTCTTTCCAACATGGATTCCTAGGCACTGCCTGTCTGTCTTCCCACTAACCATCTAGTGTCACTGCATGGCATTCTGCCCTTCTATACTGTGCTCCAGGCTCCCTGGCCTTTCAGCTCTTTGATGTGCCAAGCTCCTTGCTCCCTTAGGTCCTTCCTACTGCCTGGGACACACCTGCACACTCCATCCATCGCCTTTCACCTGGCTAACTCCTACTAACTCCTCATCCTCCAGATCCCAGCTACGTGGCACTTCTTAGTTCCCCGGACTATTAGCCCATCCCCTTCATAGCTCTTACCGGAATAGTCATTAGCTGTGTGAGTACTTGATTAACATCTGTGTCTCTCTCTCTAGATCCTAAGCTCCAGGAAGGAAGCAACCATGTCTATGCTGTTCACTCTATACCCCAGTCCTCGAACATGCCTGATTTACAGTGAGCACTTGATACATATTTTTAAATGACTGAATGTAACTTATCTGAGCCTCAGCTTGGTCTTCTGTAAAATGGGATAGCAATTGAGGAGGACATTGTGAGGCTCAAGTGAGATAATGTTATTTATTTATTTATTTATTTATTGAGACAGAGTCTCACTCGGTTGCCCTGGGCTAGAGTGCTGTGGTGTCAGCCTAGCTCACAGCAACCTCAAACTCCTGGGCTCAAGCAGTCCTTCTGCCTCAACCTCCCGAGTAGCTGGGACTACAGGCATGCACCACCATGCCCGGCTAATTTTTTCTGTATGTTTTTAGTTGTCCAGATAATTTCTTTCTATTTTTAGTAGAGACAGGGTCTTGCTCTTGCTGAGGCTGGTCTCGAACTCCTGACCTTGAGTGATCCTCCTGCCTCAGCCTCCCAGAATGCTAGGATTACAGGCGTGTGCCAACACGCCCGGCCCCCGAGATAACGTTAATAGCAATAAATGTTACGGACTTTTATACAATATAAGCACTGTATTATATATGATCTTATTTGCACATAAAAGTGTTTTTTAAGCCCCCAAATAGCATGCATATAGAGAGAGTTTTTACTGTGTTCGATACCTCATCCAAAGAACTTAGAGGTTAATATGAGAAACTCCACACTATGGGATATGACAATAGGTCTTGAGCCTGCAAATGTGTACCAGGAAAGGAAAGCAAGAAAGAGCACCGCATCAGTGCTTTTCCTTTTCCCCTCTCTTCCCTCTCCCGCATGGAGGGTGAGTTGGTTACCCATTCCAAAAAGCCTAGTCAAACGTGCCTTTGTTAGCCGTTTACAAAGCTTACGCTGAGTGTGGTTTGTGTGCCTTGAATTTATAATGGAATTAGAGGGCAGCCAGAGGACTGTGAATCTCTTTTTGAGTGGAAACCATTCTGTTTAGTAAACCTGAAGCTTTTGTCCACCGAGACCTCTGAGAAAATACAGCTGAAGTGGGCGAGGCCAGTGTTCTTTGCCCTCTCTTTCTTCACTGTTTGGATCACCTGTCTCAGCCCTCCAGGCAGTGACTTCTTATGTAATTGTTGTTTTTCACAGGGCAATCCAGATGAAAAGAGTACCAATGAATCTGCCTCTAGCCCAGTAAAACATGGAGAGGAAAAACCCATCCAGAGAGAGCCCCAGAAGACTCTCGGCCAAACTAGGCAAAGGCACAGAGATGAAAAAAGTGGCTCATCAGCTCGGCATGACTGCTGCTGAATCAGATAAGGACTCTGGATTTTCAGGTTAAAAATACCTTATCCTTTCTATACTCTGATGATTGATTTGCCTGCACAATTTCATCCCTAAAACCTGTTTGTGTGATAAGCATGGGGTGTTTTCACATACAGGATAAATAACTATCTGATCTTCTATAATGGTAAATCTGATGCCATGGGGCAGGGTACCCACCCAAGTCACCATGGGGCTAGTTCTGAAAGAATGATTTGACATCTTTTTTCAATTTAGACTCTCACTTTAAATCTTACATTTCCAACTGTTGCAAGTGATTACTGGAAAAAATATTTAAGTACTCCTAATTCTGTTATTTCAGCTCCTTTTTCATAGTAATTGTTACATTGTAGGAAAAAAATACTACTGCATGTTGTCACCATGTAACAAATTTGAAGGCTGCTGGTTAAATAAAAGTAATGCTATACATAATCTGTTAACATAACTTAGTTGCTAAGAAAGTAATTTTGCTGTGTTTAAAAAGGTTCCCCCCACCCCCTGCCTAACATTACGCCCCATGCAGTTTCTGTGCATCTTGTATTTGGACTGTGAGCCACCTGTCCCAATTCTGAACTTGAGTATTTATTAGAGACAAGAAAATAGAACAGTTTTCCTTACAAATTTGGTGTAAACCCTGAAAGGGCTAGCTGCATACTCAGGGAATCTTTTAATGTTGTATTGAGGCTCTTTATTTCCAGGCTTGTGGGTGCTGGCTTGAGTATGGCTCTATTGTCAACAGTTTTGACCCACAGATGCAGAGAGTTGATGACAGGGGATTCTGGCTGAGTCAACATCCTGAGAGTAGAACTCTCTCTAGGGGAAGATTTATATCATCCAAACTTACAAAGACTAATTGATCGATTTTGCTGGTTTGTTAACTTATAGTGACAAATGCAGCTGTTAGAAAAACTAGAACTCTTCCATCCTTAGATTGGCGTATTTTCTCCCTGTAGGCATGCTGCATGAGAAGCCAAATTATAAATAGACTGTTGCTTGGAGAGGAAGAGAGTACCAACCAAGGGATTAGATTAAGAGGAATTGGTTGCCCTGCCCAGGGCCAGGGCAGTCCAGGGAAGGGTGGCCTAACCCGTAGGCCTTTGGGTTTTTCTTCTCTATTGCTTAGCACTGTTCCCAAGCTTGCCTCCTAAGTCTCACCTGAGACATTTGTTAAAAATACTGATCACCAGACCCCTCTCCTGAAGATTCTATCTTCAGGGCCCAGAGTGTGCGTTTTATGATCAGACAGGTTTGGGAAACATTGCTTTAATATCATGTTTGCTTTTTGTCTGGTTTTTCTATCATGAAGATAATACATGCTCATTGTAGAAGCTCAGAAGTTTAGGAAAGTACAAAGAAAAGTACAAATAAATATTCATCATAATCCTATCATCTGTTATTTCCAATACTGTTGACATTTTGGCACTTCTCCTCCCAACAACTTCAACTTTGTCAGCCATTTGTTTTAAGAATATTGTACTATTCAGACATAAGGTGATATTAAGATAATCAAATTCGTTATGTTCCAGAAAGTGGCCCCGGTGAATGTCAGTGGAATGTTTCCAGCCACTCCTGGGCCAGGTGCCAGTGATTTCCTCACTGCCTGATTTATCATTCCAGTTACCTTGGAGTATGATAAAATTTGCAAAATCAAGATAGTTTTTTTTTTCATTTTCATTATTTTCCCAACTTTATATTTTGAAAAATTTCAGGTTTTTATGAAAATGAATGAATACCCCACATATCTTTCTTTCAGATCCCCTGGGTGTTATTTTTCCGTATTTGTTTTCTCTTTCAATATACACACATACACACACAGGCTGAACTTTTTGAAAATAAGTTGCAAACATCTGACCTTTCGCCCCTAAATATTTCAGTACGAATCTCCTAAAAGCAAGGACATTCTTCTGTATACTTATAATATCATCATCATACGCAAGAAATTTAACATGCTATTTATTATTAGCTACAGTTCATATTCAGATTTTCCCATAGTCCCAATAATGTCCTTTATAGCTATAGTCTTTTTGTCTATTTGTTTGGGATCCAGGATCCAATGAGGATTGTACATTGCATTTAGTTGTCCTGTGTTTTTAGTCTGATTTAGTCTTGAACAGTTCCCCCATGTTTTCTTTCTTTCCTTTAATTCCTTCCTTCTTTTTTTATGACATTGACATCTTTGAATGAGTTGGGCCTGTTGGTTTGTAGAACGTCTCACACTTTGGATTTTCTGGTAGTTTCCCCATTATTAGAATCAGGATAAATGTTTTGACCAGGGTACTACATAGTTGATGTTGTATCCTTCCCATTGCAACACATAAAGAGAACTCATAAGTTAGTCTTATTCTTAGTGATGCTCTGGTTGGTTGATCACTTGGTTAAGATAGCGTGTATCAGATTTCTTTATTGTAAAAGTTCCCTTTTCTCTTTGTAATTAATAAGTAATACTTGAGTTTGTGTGGCTATCCCATTACCCAGCAAACTCTTGATCAGAGCTAGCAGCCATTGATGATCCTTGTGTGAAACAGTCACTACATCAGTGGTTTAAAAGTACTGATCTTTAAATTCTACCATTCCTTGTATATCATTAGCTGATGTTCTTCTGTAAGAAGCACTTTCCTCCCTCAACCCCCTTTTTTGCCTATCACTAATGGATTCATGGATTCTTTTGTGATTCATTTTGTCAGTCCATTAACATCATTATTTTTGATACTCAAATTGTCCCAAATTTGGCCAGTAGGAGTCCCTTCTAGATAGCCTGTGTCTTTTTGGCATGTCCCCATTAGTGTTTGAGCACTTCCTTCCTTTCTGGGACAACAAGCTGTCCAGGCTCATCCTGTACCTTCCCTGCCAAAGACTTGGAGTCAGCAGCATATCCAAGGAGCCCAGATTTCTTTTTATGTGCAGAATGAAACCAAGATGCAGGCACTAGGTGTGGACTTGGCTTCTGGGATCATTTGTGGTTTTGACCTAATGGTTCTTAAGTAGAGGTGAACATTTGGATCATGTGTGCTTTGTGAACATACACCTACCTGGGCACCAGGTAAATCACTTTACTAGCTCAAGAGGATCCCAACATCCATAATTTTTGAAAATCATCACTGGACATTCTAAATCGCAGCTCTATTGATTAGTGTCCTTCTTGGTCATACAATAGGAATGGTTGACAGTGCATTTAAATTACAGCTACATGCCAGTCCTGCTCATCCAGATTACACTGAGATTCTTGATTAGCATTTAGGCTTCTTCAAGACTCTTCAATAGCAGGGTACTACAGTCTCTTGGTTTACTCCAGCAGGAATCTAATTACATCCTTTTTGTATAAAATTTACATAGGGCAACCTTATTTTCTTTGCCTTGGAAAGCACCTTTGTATCACCCATTGTGCAGGATCCCCAAAAGGCACACTCAGTATGCACTTAGGACACCAGCAAAGGAGGTGCTTAACAGGGTGGAAGGGAAGAACGGAGAAACATTTGAACTTCAGCTTTGATGAACTCATCCAGAATTTCACAGTTAGAAAATTTAGGAAGAGGCTTTTAAAATTTCAGCATAGATGTAAGTTTTGAGGTTTACAGATTGGTTTTGTTTTTATTCTTACGGAGCTCAGAGCCTCTAAAGGTCTTAATTCTGCTGTGGGCCACACACTCCTCTCTGTTCTCAACAACAGATTCTTGAAAGTAATGAACTAACTTTGAAGCCTTGAATTCATTTCTCCTGTAGACTGGTGACAATTGCTTTCACATGAGCCCTAATTGAGGCAGGTTTTTGTCTGTAGGAGAGTTAGAAAGGAAGTCAAGCTTGTCCTGGGGTAGTGATTCTTAATCTTTTGGGTTGGAAGACGTAGTTATGCATCCCGTTGAAAATCCAGTGAAAGCTAAAGACCTCCTCCTCAGAAAAATTCACAAAAACACATCACAAATATTCCATTCAATTTCAAGAGGTCCCTAGGAGCTGGGATAAGAGCCCCTCCAGTCTTGAGCCTAAATGAACTGACCATTCTTCTGCCCACCAGATGGGAGCTCGGAATGCCTGAGCTCTGCAGAGCAGATGGAGTCTGAGGACATGCTGAGCGCCTTGGGCTGGAGCAGAGAAGACAGGCCGAGGCAGAACTCCAAAAGTGCAAACAATGCCTTCCCTGCCCTGTCCCCCATGGTTGTCATGAAGAATGTGCTGGTCAAACAGGTGAGGAGGACTAATATTGCCTAAAGTCTTTGCAAGTAAAAGTTTCTGAGCTTCCTATGTACAAAAGCTCTCCCTCTCTGCCAAGGAGAGATTTTAGAAACAGACCCCTAGAACCATACTTTCTGTGTACTTTCTGTCCTGGGCAGCGGATGTTATCTTTCAACTACTGACAGTTTTAAAAAGGAATATAAGAATCATGATGTGTGTTCTCATTTTAGAGACAGACTGTTTTATTTCTGTATTCATAGCTTGTCCAAAGGGACCCTGAAATGCTTTAGTCATATATAAAGAACCAAGCAGAAATGACACCACTTGAGTGGCGCATTCTAACATACGGCAGAGTTTAGGGTAGAAACAAAAGAATCTCTTTTTAATTTGAATTGCTCTGGGAATTTAGGAATGTAGAATGCATTTATTTGTTGCAGAAGTAGAGGCAATTTCCATGTTTCTTATGTCATATTCTGAGCATTTTCTTAGTCATCAGCCAGAGCCATGTCATAGTGACAAAGGGGCTCTTGGTTCAGGTGTGGGAATACCAGCAGAATCCACACAGCATTGTAATGGAGTTCAGAAATATGTTTGGGATTTTATTACATAACTGTGTGTATTAGGTGATTATTGTTTAGGGATGAAAGAAAAGATTGAGATGAAAATCTAAATTAATCTCTAGTATTTGAAACTGAGAACTCAATCATATGAACTTGGTTAAGTTAGAAGAGAGAAGTCTGAGGAATTGAAAAAGACTGATTTTAGCCAAAGAAATTTAACCTTACCCTACTTTACTCTGAAACTACATCACAGTTCTCACAAAGGTCATTGATGAGGCTACTTGAAGATAGATTTGAAATCTGCCTTTAGTAGTTGACCTTCACATCTTAGGTAAAAGATTAGAACATGGCTTTAGCCTGACAAGAAACCTTAAGATATTAGCTATTAACCTCATTATTTCTGAGGAACACAAACTGATTTTCAACAAGGTATCCTGGTGAGTGCTGAAAGAGCATTTGAAGATTTTTGCTTGGTAAATCACATCTCAGCTGGAAGCACAGCTCTCCTTATTGAAAGGAAACGAGAGAATAAAGACAAGAAATGGAGCCCACACGAGATTGCCCAGCCCCACCAGTGCTGCCCGGTGCTTTTCCTGGCCTTCCTTTCTCCTGGCTCTTTTTCTCCCTTCCTTTCTCTCTGGCTTCCTTGTCACTTTCTTGTGTGTCTGTGTTTATATCCCTTCTTTGTTGTAGGCTAGGCTGGCAGCTCCCGCAGGCTGAGAACAGCCCACACACAGCTGAGGAGTGAGTAGGCTTTTCCAGCAGAGCTGCATTCTTCAGGACAAAGCCCCATCAGCAAGGCTGCTGGGCTGGAGCAGGAGCTAGGAGGCTTGGGAACAGGCTGGCCCAACAGAGTACTCTAACAGTTTTGTTTTGTTTTTTAAAACATGCTAGAATCCAGCACATTCTAAAATTAAAATGATAGTGCACTTTTAAACACTTCTGCATATTGTGTAGTGTCTTGATTATTGCCACTTAGTTTTAGATACTTCTCTTTCGATAGTCTGATTCCATTTCTGCCACTAGACGGTGTGATCTTACACACCACCACACAGTTACTTAACCAACACGGATATTAGTTTCATCTTTAACATTAAGGCTTTATGTGAAATGATTCTGAGATCCTGTCCGAGCATGCAATTTTGTTCCATATTCCCTCAGATGATTTCAACATGAATAATATAATTTGTAAAATCTAATAATTAGAACAAATAAGCTAAGTATCTGTTAGGACAGTGGGCATAACAGCAGCATTAGGAAGAACAGTCCAGTAAAATCATCTTGTGGAAGAAGCGCATTAGATATTTTCTGGACCCATTTGCCTTGTAGGTCAGCCCTTGGGGAGAGTGAAGTTTTGCTTCTGACTGAGCTAGAGTAGGCTGATCTCTAAGTCAAAAGACCCCTGATTTTGGATCTCCTTTGACAGGGAAATGTGGTTTCTGGGCCTAGCATTGGTTGCTTTTCTACATCCTAGAGTATATTTGAATTCCAAGAGGGCTCCAGATCACCCCAGCCTTGACATAGGAGATGAATTATAGTTGGCCTAGAGTTCCCAGCCTGGCATCCAAGAAGCTGAAATGTGTGCAAAATGCTGTTCATGTACATGTGTGGGAAAATATAGTCCAAAACGTCTTTCAGATAAATTAAATGGCCCCATGTGACACCACCAAGGATAAGAATCTCTGTCAGTCTCACCTTCTGCCCAGCTTCATCTACACCTAGATCTTTGGGACTGCGTTGGAACTGAATTGGCTTTCAAATATTGGAGACAAGTAGCTATGTCCTTCTTTGTTAGATTTCATCTGAATCAATACTTTAATTATTAATAAAAATCATGTGTAACTGAGGAGTAATATAACAAAGGCAGTATAACAGAATGCTTCAGATGGGTTTTAGAATCAGAGTATGGAATCCTAACAGCATCACTTAGCTTGGTGACTTACAGCAAGTTATTTCAGTTTTCTAAGCCTTGGTTTCCTGTTTATGAAGGGAAATGGTACCTACCTTATGGGCTTGTATGGGGATTAAATGAGATAACTCATGAAACATCACACACAGTGCTAGTCAGCACCAATACATGGTAGCTCCTATTATTTTCCTTGATTTTATGATACTTGCATATCACTGCCTTAAAAACAAGGGCCCTTAGATCCCTGGCAATACGTAACTTTTTAAATCAAAAGTTGTTTTCAGGTAAAAGACATTTTGGGTGTAATTAAGATACACTTTGGTGTAAAGTCACATTTGTAATCTTGAGATTAGCACATTTTAACTTATGCCAGGATATCCATGTTTTTATTGCCTCAGTTGTGACCTTAACTATATCATTAGTTCACCTACCCATAATTTCTTTTTCTGAGTGATAGCACTTGAATAAAAATAGTTATTTCCTCCGGTTTCCCCTTAGTAAAAGTAAAAAAAAAAAAAAACAAACTTTATAGACACAAATGGATTTTCAAGCCACTGCTTCAGTCATGTTCTTGACAAAGGCAACTCTGTATGCAAGGGAAACTCTGTACTTGAAATGGTTCTAAATGCCCGTGTATCTGCTTTGCTCCTTGACAGAGCTCCACTCCTCTGTCCTTTCGGCAGTGACAAGCAGTGTGCTGCTCTCTCTTCCTTTGTTTTCAGGGCAGCAGCTCATCCCAGCTCCAGTCGTGGACTGTCCAGCCTTCCTTCGAAGTGATCTCCGCGCAGCCACCGCTCTTATTCCTTCATCCACCTGTGCCATCTCCTGTCAGCCTGTGTCACGCTGGCGAGAAAAAGTCAGACTCCAGGAACTACTTGCCCATTCTAAATTCTTATACCAAAATAGCCCCACACCCAGGCAAAAGGGGCCTTTCCCTCAGCCCAGAAGAAAGAGGAGCAAGTGGAACGCAGAAGAAAATCTGTACCGAGAGACTTGGGCCGAGCCTGTCTTCCAGTAAGCCAACCAAGACTGGTGCGGTCCCGTCCGGCCCCTCCACGCCAGCACCACCCAGCGCCAAACTTGCCGAGGACTCAGCTCTGCAGGGCGTGCCCTCCCTGGTGGCAGGTGGAAGTCCACAGACTCTTCAGCCGGTATCCAGCAGTCACGTGGCTAAAGCCCCGAGTCTGACCTTCGCGTCCCCCGCCAGCCCTGTCTGCGCCTCAGACAGCACTCTGCACGGGTTAGAGAGCAGCTCTCCCCTTTCACCACTGCCAGCTAATTATAGCTCACCTTTGTGGGCTGCAGAGCACCTCTGCCGCAGCCCAGATATCTTTTCAGAGCCACGGCAGAGCAGACATAGGCGCTTTCAGAATACTCTAGTAGTTCTTCACAAATCCGGTTTGCTGGAGATCACTTTGAAAACCAAGGAGTTGATCCGTCAGAACCAGGCAACTCAGGTGGAACTAGACCAGCTAAAGGAGCAAACCCAGCTGTTCATAGAGGCCACCAAGAGCAGGGCCCCTCAGGCTTGGGCCAAGCTGCAGGCATCTTTAACATCTGGGTCCAGTCATACTGGCAGTGACCTAGAAGCATTCTCTGATCACCCAGACATATAGCACAGAAGCATATTTTCCTGTTACTTCAGTGGTTCTTTTAACTCTTTTGCTGTTACCTACTCCTGTTTCCCAAAGCTTATGTAAGAGCTTTTCCTTCTAAACTTAACCATGTAGCTCTTCACTTAGGAAGCCACGTGCCAATACCTGGCTGCTGTCTTAACCTGTGGTCTGGGCACTGATTACATGTGTCTCTGTTCCACTGAGGACCTCAGGTTTGGAGTGCTCTTGAGTCCCTTTTCCTTAGCCTGCAGGCACTTAGATGGATCACGGGGCAAAGCAGGATAGATGATTGTGTGGGGCTCTTCTAGCTGTCACTTCTCACTGTCCCACTCATAACCGGGATCAAGGCTGCAGTAACAGAGATGAGCATGAAGCGTGATGCCTGTTGCGCCAGGGAGTAGGTGACCTAAGGATACCTTCATGGATCTTCCCTTGCCTGTCTTAGTCACATGGAAAAATAAGAGAGGTGTGTTTGCATTCTGCAAGGCATCATGCCAGTTGGGCGAGACCTAAAATGCTTTGGGCACAGGTTGTGCCTGGGTGCAAGCATTTAATCACTTAAAACTTTGTTTTCTTAAACTTGAAAGTCAAGGAGAAAGGGTAGTACCATTTGACTCATACACTTTCACCACAAGCCAGATTCATCTTAAATTAGTAGGCAAAATACTTCAGATTTTTAACGTATGGAATGGATTCAGAACCATCTGGAATTGTAGTTGATGAATTGCTCTTTTGACTTAGCAACTGAAGAAAATAGACATGGCCAGCATCTCATGGTCAGGAGCTGGAAGATTCTGGTTACTTAGGCTTTTTTTTCTCTGTTTTGAAACAGTGCAACCTGTTTTATGTCTAAAAATCTCAAGAATAGCTTCAGTGGTTCCTGGAGGTGTAGTATAAGTTAACCCTCTCTGTTGCTGTGTTGGAGTGGGTTTTTTTCCATTTGTTTTTATAAAAGAGGAAAGAAGTAATTATGCTTGATAAACTTTGAATTAAATAAAATATTGTCTTTTGAGGATATGATAACAGATTCACAAAAATTAGAAAAGCATTCTTCTTACCCATTTTCTTTTCCCATCCCAAGTTTTCATTTGTTCCGTGTCGTAGTGATGGGGAGCAATCATGGAACAGTCTTCTGCGTTTCTTTCACGTGTTAGATATTGGCAGCAAAGCCAAAGGTGTAAGGTTATTAATAGTTACATGGAGTTCATCTTGAAATGGAGTTTCCAGATGATACACATTCTTTTCAGCTTCATTGTATAGATAAGTAGGTTTCTAAGTAGTGAAGTTTCAAAATGTTCTCTCATTTAAAAATTTCATCCTCTTGAAAAATCTTTGTTCAAAATTACCTATTAATAAATTCTGTATGAGCAGCTTCATCTTTTTGCAGAGAAAGTGTTCTTGAAGATTTTACCAAGACCAGAAGCTAATGATATTTACTAGGTAGTTGTAACTCTAACATTGTTTAAAAATTATATAGCTTCAGATTGCCTATACTTTGTTCACAAGCATTTGTGATTTAAATATGACTGATTTAGAAATAAACAACTCACATCTCTAGACTCCCTGATCAACACAAAATTATTACCTTACCATTTGCTTTCCGAAGGAGTTTCAAAAACCAGAGCAAATGTGTCTTTAAGCAGACCCGGCTCCTTTTAATATTTTTCTCTTGGCCCACTCCTTCCCTCTCCCTTCCTCCACCCCCTGAATCTGTATGGTGCTATAGCAGCTCCTCTCTGCACCATGCTAAGAAGCTTCCTTTTTGGCAGAATTTGTTTGGCAGCAAAGCTATAGAGACAGGTGCATTCAGAACAGCCTGGGCACCAGTCATGAGTCTTACTGAGTGTCAAAAATCTGAAAACACTTGCTGAGAACCAAATTTATTCCACTGGAAAAACCCTCTGGAGCTATAAGCCTCTTGGACTCTTCTTCCTAGATTAAGTCTTGCATTTCCCTTGCTGTCATGGTAAAAGATGATGGAAGCCATTATCGATCCTCACTGCTGAGTGGCAGGGAGAAGCAGCACCACCCCCAGCTCTTCTCTAATCTTGTAACTGAGTGCGGAAGTCTCTAGGCTGTCAGCATGGGTGTTCTTTCCCCAGTGGAGCTGAAAGCAGATGAACCCAAGTAGAGAAACTAGATCCTGGAAGGGGAGATCCATTGAGGCCAGCAGACATTTGGGGCCAGAAGCCAGATCAGCAAATGGAGGCACCTCCGAGTTGACCAGAAAGATCTCCATCAGTTGCGCAAGGCTGTAAGTAGTGATGGTCTTAGTGATGCATGACGTACGTAACTGGCTGTGCAGCGCTGTGGCAGAGCTGCTGTTTTCTGAAAGTGAGAAGCCATTTTTAGCTCAGATCAACCCTTAAAAAATTTTTAGCAGATTATTGGCAATATTGGAACACATCTAGAAAAAGTTGCTGATTGCATTGGTTACGGGAATGGAGTTCAGTGACATTTGTAATTTATTACACTCATTGCTTTTTATTGATTATAGTATTATCTGACTTTACTACGGTTTCTTCAGCAGAAAAGTAACTCTTGTGCATACATTGAAGTGGTTTTCCAGCTATGAATTCTTTAGGGTAGAAACTTATTAAGCAAATGTGAATTCTTTTGAGAAAGTATGAAGTTTTTGTAGAATTGACTGTGAAATGTCAGAGAAAAATAAAAGTCACTTACTTGAAAACTATTTGACCTTTTTTGCTTTTATAACTGCTTAAAAATACTAAGTAGTGGGGCCGGGCCCGGTGGCTCACGCCTGTAATCCTAGCACTCTGGGAGGCCGAGGCGGGCGGATTGTTCAAGGTCAGGAGTTCAAAACCAGCCTGAGCAAGAGTGAGACCCCGCCTCTACTAATAATAGAAAGAAAGAAATTGGCCAACTAAATATATATAGAAAAAATTAGCCGGGCATGGTGGTGCATGCCTATA
>CAUYRT010104870.1:0-13658 GCA_963574885.1 Lepilemur ruficaudatus | reverse complement strand
GGCCGAGGGCACCGTGGCCCTGGGCCGCGCCGGCGGCGTCCTGCGCCTGGCCGCCGAGTACTGCCCGGGCAGCGGGCGCCTCCGCATCCGCCTGCTCCGCGCCGAGGGCCTGGCCGGAGGCGCCTCCGAGCCCCGCGCCGTCGGCTGCCGCATCAGCCTGGTCCTGCAGCCGCCGCGCACGACGGTCAAGCAGCGCAGCTCCGTGCTCCGGCGGAGCCGCAAGGCCGCCCTCGACCAGGACTTCTGCTTCGACGGGCTCACGGAGGACGAGGTGCGCCGCCTGGCCGTGCGCGTCAAGGCCGAGAACAAGGGCCGCGGGCTGGAGCGGGGCCGCCTGCTGGGCCAGGGCGAGCTGCCGCTGGGCGCCCTCCTGCTCCTCTGAGGCCCGGGCCTCCCTCGGGGCGCTTTCTGCCCGCTGGGGGACTCTGGACTCTGACAGCTGCTTTGTGCAAAATAAACGTGTATTTTTTTTTTTTCTAATCAGGCCTTTGTTTCAGAGATGGCCTTTGTTGGAAGAGATGATACTGGATTAACTATCACAGTAAAAGACAGTAAAGATGTGCTATTTTGCGTAGATATCTTCAAAATTATTTCAGCATATGAACGATGTTCTGCGGCGGTTCCCAATGTAGATAGTCAATTGCATGTAGGTACCATACACTTCTGTTCGGAAATAATAAATTACGTAAAGCATTAGAACTAGAAGGTGTCTTGGCCATCTATTTGTTCCAGTATCCTCCTTTTTAAGTTTGTTCATTCCACAGCATCCTGGGAGATCATCTTAGAGCACATATGACTTTTAAAGCATTAAGACCCTGGATTAAAAAAATGAGGCCAAGAGAGGTGACGTGACATGACGTGTCCAAGGTCAACACCGAATTATTAGTAGGTAGTAGGACTCCAACCTGGTTCTCTTAGCTTCTCTCATCTTAATGGAAAAGCACTGGAGAAAATGAAACCATTTTAATGTTCTAAGTTTAAATAATAACCATAATAGTTTTACAAATTTTAACTTGTTTTAATTCTTAAGACAACCCTAAAAAGTAGGCACTGCTGTCCCCATTTTATAGATGAAAATATTGAGGCACAGAATAAAGAGCCGAGTTGGAATTTGAATCCTGGCAAGCGGTATATCACTTATTACTCATATAAGTAATACTGAAATGTCTAAAGGGCTCATCTTATTAAAGTTGTGAGATTGTGCAACTTCCCTCTGAAATTGTTGACTCTGAAGCTGGTGTCTTCTCACATTCCTCACCCTCTAGTGGAAAAGCAAATATGTTGAAATGAGTAATTTATTACCTCATGGTAATAACTTCAGGCATTGAGATGAGTGCTGGGTCTGACTGTGAGGAGGAAGTGAAATGGCCTCAGACTCATAAAAACCGGGATACCAGCCCTATTGGCACCAGGTGACTTAATCTGCCAGAACAGGCAGTCTAGGGTGTACATAGAACATTGTTCTACCTCTGGCATCTGATAATAATAATGGATCTAATAATCCTATGATTTAACAAATGACTTTACTTCATTCCTCACATTCGCTGCCAGCCACGCATATTTCTTCCTTTATTATACATATAGGAGGAAAATGTGTCCTAAAGGAGGACTGGAAAAGTTGAAAATATTTAAATATGTGTCACATTATCAGTCTGGATTCAGAAATGGTTTCTGCTTCCACTGCACTTGTTGACAGTTTTATCCATTGGTGCTCATGAAGAATGCTATTTAGAAAAGAGTTCCAGTTGCAGTCACAAATCAGACATAAACTGAATATGGATTATCGTAATGGGTATTTACAAAGATGACCATTGAACAGTTGTGAAGAATACTATGAATTCTCTGACTCTATCAAAGTGAAGGACGTCCAGAAGCTTGCAGTGGTTGACCAAATGAATGAACTACTACGTGCAGTAGTTCGGATCTAACATGTACTTTTCTATGTACTCAGTCACTATTTCATTGGTCTTCAAGCCAACGTTTTTTTTAAATGTATAACCCACTTCATGATTTTAGAATTTTGATAGGGTAACTACTACTGACTTCACAAATGTAGTACTTTAAAAGGAAAATAAATGGAGAGAGAAAATAACTTGGCTATGTATAACATCATTGTGGGTTTTTATTTTTCTTTTTTTTACAAAATAAAAACAGATTGTGCTGATAATTTCGACAGCAAGCCTGTATTCCAGAAAATGTTGCAATCACTATTGTCACATGTCGTTTTATTAAGTTGATTTTTCCAAGAAAGTAATCAACACATTTCAGGGACCTAAATTTTCCGTGAAATAATGGTGGTTATTTCCAAACAGACTCTCCATTGATGCCAAGGTGTGGTTGATTGAATAATCTAACAGCCTAAACAAAAAGATTTTAAGAGGACTGAAATAGAATCACAAATCATAAAATCATGGAATTTCAGAATTGAAAAGAACTTTAAGAATCATTTTGTGCAAATCTATATATCATAGATGTGGACCGGAGAAGCAAATTTTAGATTGCCCCAAATCACACTATTAGTAAAAGCGCTGAAACTAGAACGAAGTCTATTCTCATTTTGCCCTTCAATCTAATGAGTCTTTTCACCACTATTTCCAGGAAAGTAGAAACATTTGTACATAAATTATTTTTACACCACTGACCTAATTTGAATTTTTTGCATTTAAGAAATCTTATTTGCAGTACAAATCTTTTCAGCATCAGAGTTTCTGGGGCAAATTTAAATTTTGTATACACTTTGCTGCCCTCTAGTGGATCTCCCAAATGTTTTGCCTGTGGCTCTATTTCCTTGGTATTAGACCATCTCAGCTAAATAAAGACCAATCTAATGCCCAAACCTTATGTTCTTGGAGATGTTTGCTAATATTAGACGGTGATTAAAATCTCCAAAAACTAAATACAGCTATCCAAGGGCAGAAGGTGCCAAAAATATTTTAGATTAAAAAAAAAAAAGGAGAAAAACTTTTCCCAGTAATAACGAAGTTGGTGTGTGTGGCAATGGCACGTTGTTTGCAGAAAACTGCCTTGAGTGCTCATATTTCTCATCAGGCTCTAGGTACCCCATCTTCTCCAAAAATTATGCGGCCTGATCTTTCCTCTTTGTGGTTTAAACATCTGAACATAATCAAAGAAAAACCCTACACAGCAAATATGGCAGTATAAATGGCATTAGGTGAGTAAAAATTTAGAAATCACTGCATTGTCACTTGGTTTTACAAAGATAAGGCATTCTACACCTAAAACACTAGCTTCAATATGGCCCAAACATGCCTAGAAGATTATATCTTTGAATTTAATTTTTTAATACACACTGCAACAATTCACAAACGTTCTCCTTAGATCCATTCCCAGGACTTAGGTCAAAATACTATTTTTGGTTAAAGACATTTGAAAGACAAGGCAAAAAGTGGGAACTATGTGATCTGTGTGATATTAAAGCAAGAGACACATATAAGTGGATAAGAAGACATTCAACAGGTTGGTTTAGAACATCTATTATGGGACTAATGCTGTTCAGGATTCTAGATTTATAGCTGTATATGAGACACACAAAAAAATCCCTGCTCTCTGGAATTAAATTTGCAAAGTCAGGGGAGGATATAGACAATAAAAGATTTGAGGGGGCATCTTAGATTGGGAAGTTAAGAAAGGCCCGTATGAAGACCTGACATGAACCTCTTCTTTATGCGTCACTTAAATTTGCTATTGCATTTCAATCCCATGTGCTGATCTGGGTACTCCCAGCCTCCCAGGGTCCCCTGATAAGTGCTTTCCTTGGAAGTCTGCTAGTATCTTATTGCTATGGGGACATACTCCATAGGATGGGGTTCAGCCCTGCTGTATAAGAAGGTGTTCTGACTCCAGACTTGTGAGTTCAACAAATGGAATAGACCTGAGGCAGCCCATTGTGTTTACAAACTCAGTGTTTACTACTCTGTACATGGGCATGGGAAAATCTCATCAACTAAGAATTTTATCATGGGCCTATAATGGCTATTGCATTAATTTGAGAGGATGCCAAACTCTGCTCAGATTAGGCCTTCTGGGGCATTAGGATGAGGGGACAAATATAGCAATATAATTTTTCTTTTTTTTAACATTTTATGGTTTTCACAGCAAACTTTTATCCTTCATTCCCTTGAAACTTCTCAACCACTGCTTGGGCTCGTTACTGTCATCGTACCTGGTATTGGGGCAGTGGGTTGGCTCCTTCAATACGCAGTCCAAGCAGTCAACACCCAAGAAGTCAGCTGATGGTGCCTCTTCACCATCCTCCCTCTTCCTGATGGCATATACAAATGGCCTTGACTTTGGACTTTAGACTTTTGAGTTGATGCTGGGACAAGTTGAGATTTGGGGGAGCTATTGGGATGAATGAATATATTTTGTATATGAGAAGGATTTCAATTTTCAAAGACCAGGGATGGAATAAAATGGACTGAATGTGTATGTCCTCCCCCCCAAAATCCATGTTGGAATCCTACCCCCAAGGTGATACTATTAGGAGGTGCTACCTTTGGGAGGTAATTAGGCAGAGCTCTCACGAGTGGGATAAACGCCCTTATAAAACATACCCCAGGGGGATCCATCACCCCTTTTCACAGGTGAGGTTACACGGAGAAGACCACCATCTATGAGAAAGTGAGCCCTCACTAGACACCTAGACACCAAATCTGCCGGCATCTTGATCTTGGACTCCCCAGCCTCCAGAATTGTGAGAAATAAACTTCTGTTGTTTATGAGCCACCTAGTCTATGGTATTTTGTTATAGCAGCCCAAATGGACTAAGACAGGGAGCAAATAGTGATGTAATTTTTTTCATTTTATGGTTTTCACAACAAACATTTATCCTATACACCCTTAAAATTTCTCTACCACTATTTAGGGTAGTTACTCTGAGAGTACCTGTGGTAGATGCTGTAGGTTGGCTCCTTCAACACCCAATCCAACCCCTTACTGCTTTCTGTTCTGTGCTATGGAAGCTAGAAAACAAAAATTTACCCTTCCAAACCATTTTGCAGATTCAGATAGCTATGCAGCTCAGCTATGTCCAATGAGACACAAGAAGGAGTCAGTTGATGATGCCTCCTCCCCTTCCTCCTCGTTCCTGCTGGAATACACAAGAAAAGGCGACCAGCATTAAGGAAGGCAGAGGGATCTTGGTTCCTCAATGACATGGCTGATCCTACCCACCAGCTCTGGACAACCTACACCCAAAATTCGTGTCCCTGAGACAAATCCATCCCTTACTTGTTTCAACCATTCTCAAGTGTTTAGGTATGTATGAACACAGTCCTAACTGATACAATACCCATTATACAGAGAAGAACATTTAGATCCAGAAGACTTGAATAAGTTGCCTGAGATCATGCAACAACCATGAATTTAATTGCAGACCTCTCAGATCTCTATGCTCACTTATTTTTTAACGACATCTCACAACAGTAAGAGGCATTTCCTTATGTAAGCCCATTTTTAAAAAAACTGTTTATCTGAGGTATAACTGACATATGGTAAATTTCACTTATTTAATGCATACAATGTGATGAGTGTTGACATACACATGCTCTCATGAAACCATCACCTCGATCACGATAATGAACATACCTGTCGCTCCTGCTAGTTTCTTCACACTCCTTTGTGATCCCTATCCCCTACCCCTCGTCACCTCCTCTCTCTGGTTCCCAGGGAATAATTGATCTCCTTCCTATCACTATAGATTTTGCATTTTATAGAATTTTGTATAAATGGAAAAATAAAGTATATATTCTTTGGGGGAGCTGGCTTTTTCACTCAGCTGTATGATTTTGAGATATATCTGTTGTTGTGTATATCAATAATTTGTTCCTTTATGTTGCTGAATGTATGACTATGGCATAAATAAACCACAATTATCCATTCATAACAGATCCCTATTCCTTGTGCTTATTAATGTTTTTTCCTTTCCTCTTCTCTTTCTGCTTTCTCTGGTTTTCATTGAGAATTTTATATGATTCCATTTTCTCTTCTCTCTCAGCATATTAATTATACTCCTTTTTAAAATTTCTTTACTGGTTATCCTGGTGCTTGCAGGATGCATTTACTACTAATCTAAATCCACTTTCAAATAACACTATACTGTTTCATGGGTAGTCAGGCACCTTATAAAATTGAATTTTCATTTCCTCCCTTCCATCCCTTAAAACACTGTTGTCATTTTTTTCACTTATCTGTTCTTTGGTGCCTGTCATTTATTGTGGAAAACTGTCATCCATTTTTATTTCAAATATTTCATTGGCTGTATTCTTTTTTTTCTCCTCGCTGTTACTCCTATGTTGCACCTTTTGAAAATATCACACAGTTCTTCGATATTCTGCTCTGCTTTTTTTTGTTTTGGGGGGTTTTTGTTTGCTTCTTTGTTCATTTTCTTCTCTTTGCATTTCAGTTTGGCAAGTTTCTATGGACATATCTTCATGCTCACTGACTCTTTCCCTGTCCATGCCCAATCTATTAATATTAATGAAGCCATCAAAGGCTTTCTTCATTGCTGCTGCAGTGTTCGTCATTGTTAACATTTCCTTTTGAATCTATCTCTCTGTTTACATTACCCATCTGTTCTTGCATGTTGTCTACATTTCCCATTTTAACTCTTAACACAGTAATCATAATTATTTTAAATTCCCTGTCTGATCATTCCAAAATCTGTGTCATATCTGAGTCTAGTTTTGATTCGTGCTTTGTCTCTTCAGACTGTTTTTTTTCTTGTCTTTTAGTGTGCCTTGTAATTTTTTATTGACAGCTGGGCATAATGCATTAGATAATAGGAACTGAGGTGAACAGGCCTTTAGTGTGAGAGTTTATGTATACATGGAGGAGTTATGCTGTGGTTACTGTTGTTATAGCTGTAGGTATCTGAGGCTTCAGTTTCTTCCAGTGTCCTTGTTTTAATATCCTCTGTTGTATCTGGGTTTCCCTAAGAAAACCTTCTTATATTTAAGAGTATCTGCCTTGCAGCTCTTTTGCTATTTTCTATGGGTGTCCTGGACCCCTGTTGATACGGTGGTAAATGTTGGGGAGGGGAAGCCATCTGTAATCTTATGATTAAGTTTCAGATTTTTAGTGGACCTGTGTCCCTGGGCCGTGGTCTTCACAAAGGTTCCTTGTCTTTTCTCCCCCCTAGGCTAGATGGGAAGCTTAGCAAGGCTGGAGTTGGGTAGTTGCCCTTCCCCTGAGTTAAAATGGCTCTAGTAAAGTCTTTTTCTCCTACACAGTGGGTTTTTTATTATGGAAAATTCTTTAAGAGTATTTCAAAATTTTAACTCTTACTACTTAGTTTTTTCTCAGTTCTTCACCATGAAAACTTGGTGGGACTTCTGGAGAATAACCAATGAAAGTGTGCCACCTATAATACCCTCACCCCCATTATGCATCCCAGGAGTATCTTATACTCACATTAGTTCATATGCAGCTTCCAGCAATTTGTCAAAATTCCCATTTAAGTATTTCTATCGGTTTATGGCTCTGGTAGCTTCTGCTTCAGGTAAGGTGATCTTGGCTAGATTCTCCATATCAGCCTGCCTCTCCAGATTTCAGGGTGGTGGTTTGTTCTGCTACCTCAAATTTCTGATGGGTCCAAGAAAAGTCATTAATTTTTAGTTTGTTTATCTTTTTTCTTATTGTAAAAATGAGAGTGACAATGCCCAAGCTCTTTACATGTTGGAGCTCATTCTAAGCTTAAAGAAGGGAAGCTGACCCCATTCAGGAAGCTAGACTTCCAGAATCAGTATCCATTCACCTGTTGATAACCATTTAGATTATTTGCAGATTGGGGCTATTGTGATCAAAGCTGCTATGAATATTCATGTATAAGACTTTGCATGAAAATGTGATTTCATTTATCTTGGATAAATACCTAGACTGGAATAGCTGGATCATCATATGGTAGATGTACATTTAGTTTTTTAAGCACTGATAAACTCTTTTCCAAAGTAGTTGTATCATTGTACTTTCCCACTGACAAGATATGGGAATTCTGTTTACTCTACATCCTCAGCAACACTTGCACATAGAAGGACGTTTTAAAGGAGATTTATACAGATGGTCCCCAACTTATAGTGGTTCAACTTATGATTTTTCAGTTTTATGGTGGTGAGAAAACAATACACATTCAGTAGAAACCATACTTCAAATACTCATACAACCATTCTGTTTTTCACATTTAATACAGTGTTCAATGAATTACATGAGATATTCAAAAATTTATTATAAAATGTGCTCTGTATTAGATGAGTCTACCCAACTGTAGGTTAATGTATGTGTTCTAAGCACATTTAAGGTAGGCCAGGCTAAGCTATGATGTTCAGTAGATTAGGTATATTAAATGCATTTTTGACTTACAAAAATGGACTTATCAGAATATAGCCCTATCATAAGTCGAGGGTCACCTGTATTTAAAGTTTCTATTTTTGTTATAACCATGTACCTTAGTCCCTTCAGTAATTTTGACCATAGTTTTGCTTTAATAATTAAAAAGTAACAATAACCATTAGGCAAAGAATTTCAAAGTAATGTAGTCATTATCTTGGTATGAGATATTCATAAACTATCTGGGTCCATTAAAGAATCCCAGAACATCAGGATTTTTAAATATTCAGTGTTGATTCAATAGCTTTAGAATTCTGTAAAAGCTATTGTGTTTCTTTTCAAAAGCCATTAATTTAGCCACTTAAAACCAATACAGATAAAAGAGATCTATCATACAGCAGGATCAGACTTTGTAAGAGCCAATTAAAGGAGATAACAATTATATCATTAAAGAAAAGTATGAATAGAGATAGGGCTTAGGGACTCTATTGCTTGTCTTATAGGTAAGGTAATAGAGTTCACTTTTGTCAAGGAGTCGACAATCCCCCCTTTCCTCTCTGTATTACCCTGCAGCTGGTGGAGCAGAAATATGAGCTATCTAGTGACATCAGCACTAGAGCCCTGCTGCAGAGCCAGTTTCTAACAGTCATTAGTCAAAGCATCATTCCATCTACAAATGTGGGGTTGGATGCTGGGACCTGGGTACTCTGTAGCAACTCTGCAGCTGTTGTTGAAAATAAATTCATTGTTTAAGAAGAATTCAAATTCGAAATCAGAGGGATCTTGGTTACAGATCTCAGCTGTCATTTAGTATCTGTGTCTCTTGGTCATATCAATTAGCCTTTCTAAATGCCATTTCTTCATTAGTAGAGAGGGGTAATATTACCTACTGCATGGGATTTCTGTAGGGATTAAAGGAGATAATGCATTCATAAATCCTCAGCACAGTGGCTGGGATGTGGAACCGCTCAATAAATATTAGTTCTGTTTTCGCTTCTTCATAATGGTTGATGTTACTGGACTTCCTCTCAAGTTTCTAGCATGTTCAATAGATGCTTATCTTAGAGCTGGGACTCTATATCTAAGAGAGTTAGTAAACAAGTTATGCTCTTATGAGTCATTTGAGGAACAATACAAGGTGCCAAAGTAAGCATTGCAAACAATAGTACCATAGACAAGGATTCTTAAAAAAGGGAGTCAGGAAGTGAGTAAGGTCCCAACATTCATTTATTATTTGCTTATTTATTTATTTTTATTTTATTTTTAATAAGAGAAAAGCTTATTTACTATGCACATGGAGAGAATCACAGAGTGACTACCCAACATCCCAGTGAAGTTCAGATATTTTTATATCTGTCTCTTTGGAAGGGCAGGGAAATGAGGAGTATAGGAAATTCTGTTTAGGGGCAGTAAACAATTGCTAGGGAGGAGGAATAGATGGGGGAGGGGAGAACAGATTGACAAATTAACCTGAGAGACAGGTATTATGTTTCAAATTCTTTGGGACAGGTCTGGTTGCATTCTTGTTCTTCTTTCCTGCAATATATTGAGATAAGAGGAAGAGGAAGAGAAGTCCACTGTTTCTTGTTTTTTGGTTTATGCAGATAAGAGGGCAAGCCTCTTCCTAGGGTATGTTAATCTCTGAGACCCTTTAATTCATGCTTGTAATCCTAGCACTCTGGGAGGTTGAGGAAGGAGGATTGCTTGAGGTCAGTTCAAGACCAGCCTAAGAGTGAGATCCTGTCTCTACTAAAAATGGAAAAATAAGCTGGGCACAGTGATGCATGCCTGTAGTCCCAGCTACTTCAGAGGATGAGGCAGGAGAATCACTTGAGCCCAGGAGTTTGAGGTTGCAGTGAACTATGATGATGCCACTGCATTCTAGCAGGGGTGACAGAGTAAGACTCTGTCTCAAAAAAAAAAAAAAAAAACAATTCTTTATACTAAGGAGTCATATTTTGGGGTGAAATTTCCAGAGCCCCTTCATTCTCCCTGTCTTGAACTTCCCTAGAAATTTCACACATTAAAAGCTGAGTTGTGTAAAGGCATACTTGAAAGCCTATGCTTGCCTGATGGGTTGACCTATGTCCGCTTGACCTATGTCTGCAATGAGAAGGATATACCCTGTCAAGGTGAAAAACAAAGTAATTAATTAACTTGTAAATAATTTGATTATTTAAATTCCCCAGCTGCCTGCAGTTAGATTTTACTACGCCTGCTTAACCCATGAAAGAATGTTCCTTGACTTAACTGATGCTATCTGCTTCTGTAAACTTGCTTGCTCAAAGATTGTAATCAGAACAAGTGGTCTGAGGCCAGTCCCAGGCCACACAGCTATGATGTAATCTTGTCCCACCCTATGTGCCTAATGTCAGATAGTCCCAATTTAGAATAGTATAAGAGCTCCTTGCTTTTTCGGCTCATGGCCATTCTCTGTATCTGGACTCTCTGCCAGAGCAGGGATGGTTGCCGGCCAGCTATTAAAAAGACTCATAATTCAGTATAATCTGGTCTCAAGTGGTCTTTCCTCATGCTCCGAACCATAACAAGTGGTAACTGTGGAAAGAGAGATTGGGTTAGTAGTCAAGTAACAAGAGATCTGAAAAGTGAGACAAGAATGTAAATGAGAATGAGAATGAATAAGCAGAAAAGAACAGATCTAAGCACATTTCCCCACATGCCAATTAAGCCAGTCTCCTATTCTTGGGAATTGGATTTCATTAATCTGGTGGAGAATATTAGGCAGAAAAAAAATTCTTCTTCTACTAAAACCACACAGGGCAAGTAGAGACTGTATGTGATCCAACATTTATTTAATACTCACCATGTTCCAGGCCCTGCACTAGACACATTATTGGATCTCTGTCACGGCCATGTGGGGAAGAACTTTGTAAGTCAATCCTGATGCTCAGAGAAGAGCGTGGTCACACAGCCGATAAAGGGGAAGGCAATGATTTAGCCCCATGCGTATGTGACCACAGAGCCTCTGCTAGTACCCAAAAGGTGGGCTGGACTTGAATCTGAGAAGAAAGGGAGAAGGGCAGCTTTAGAAAAGGAAATAGGTTTCCGAGCCAAGATAAGTAAAATGCATTCTAGAAACACTGCTTCTTAGGTCCCCAGCATCCTCCCGGGGGCACATTTAGGGAAGGTTCTGTTGGTGATCGTGTTACCACCTGCTGGGAACTTTGACTTGTTGACTTTTTAGCACATAAAGCTAAAATATAGACATCACCATGTCTTGCAACAATTAGAAGAGGGCAGTCAAGCTTCCACTTGTTCACTCACAATATACCAGACTGTTCTTTAATAACACTATTTCTCCATCTTTCGAAGGCATTTTCTGCACAATTATGTAATTAGCAGCAGGTAAAACGTATGAACTTTTCTGAAAAGCGGGCAAATTGAATTTTTTTGCTAAAAAATGGCTGGTTTTGAGACAAGACAGATAAATTACTTTTTATTTTATGTAACCCATTTCTCTAAGCTTGAAACTGAGGCCTGAGAATTTCTTTACTGGACCAAGACCCTGAAATTTGACAAATATTTACCATCCTTAAACATTTCAAAACTTCCAAACATCAACTTAAATAAAAAAGAAAGTCCGTGCAAGATGATAGAATTTAAAACTACATGTCAACTTGGAAATAACTTGCTCAGTGTCCTCACGTTATAGATGGAAAAAGTGAGATCAGAAAGTGAAAGGATTTTCCAGGTTTATCTTGCTAGTTAGGGGCATTTTCTGACTCCCCAACTAGTGCTCTTCCTGCTGTCATAATACTAACTACACTGGTGTGCTATTAATTTTTTGTATTATTAAAGAACATTTAAAAAATGATCACCACCAAAACACAACCGTTCTCCTGCCACTCTGCTCTAAATTATTTTTGCCTTTGTTCACTACCTTCCAGTCTTTGCTCAAAGTATATCTACCTTTACATGGTTCCAATAATAATACTTATATACCTAGCATCTTGTTTTCTATTTTTTATTTATGATTATAGTTTAAGTGCTTATGTTGCTATTAGTCTTTGGTATCATAGCTCTTGAAGCAAATATATTATAATTAATTATTTTCTTATATTTGAACTTTTTTCACTCTTCCCATTTCATTGTTATTTTTTTCTTAGAATAAATTCTAGGTGATGAGACTTCGGCATCAAAGCCTATGAACATTGCTATGGTCTTCAATATACATTTATAAGTTGACTTTTCTGGTTGGTTGTATTTTCTTTCACAAAATGAAATGAGGAAAGAAAGGACTGTGGTGGGGGAGGGAAGATAATCCTAAATTTAATAGGCTTGTGACTAAGAACTGAATCTGTTTGTAGCTCGCACAGTACCCAGTGTTTTCCCAGAGATAACAGAGCAAGTCAAAAGGAGTGAGGATGGCTTGGTTGCTCTGGTAAGTAACAACTACCCTAGTTATGTATTATGGATGTCAGGGACCCTTTCTGAAAGGATTTGGTGGTCTGGGTTTCTGCTGAGCAAAGTCTTCTTCTTCTCCAATTCCCTCTCTTGCTTCAGGGTCTAGTTTGCAACAACCAGCCCCAAACAGCAAAAATGCTACTGACCTTGGGTTTTTTTTAAAAAAAAAAAAAAAAAACCACTGTCTTTAATTATTGGTTTGTGAAGTGCCTACTTAATTGTCTGTAGAGAGAAGTGGGAGGAAAAATTAGATCAGATGCATCAAACACAGTCTTAAATTATTGGAAGGAGAATAAACTAATTTCATGCAAATATGTTTCTACACTTATGCTTTTTAAATCAAATTTTCATTGTGAATGTGATCAATGTATTTTTCCATTACCATGTTTAACCAGGAAAGTTTTGTGCAATTACAATTCCATTTGTACAACTCCTGCAGACTTTGGCAAGCAGTGAGGTGGGAGAGAGATTGTAGTCACTTTGTCATGTTATCAAATATTGTTCATTCTATCTAATTAACTAACTATATTTTTGCACCCATTAACCATCCTCACTTTATCCCCTTCCCCGCTACCCTTACCAGCCTCTGGTAACCATCATTCTACTCTCTGTCTCCATGAGATCAATTGTTTTCAATGTTCACCTCCCACATATGAGTGAGAACATGTGAGATTTGTCTTTCTGTACTTGGCTTATTTCACTTAACGTAATGTTCTCCAGTTCCATAAAGACATTTTCTTGAGGCTGGTTGTGGTGGCTCATGCCTGTAATCCCAGCACTTTAAGAGCCCAAGGTGGGAGGATTGCTTGAGGCCAGGAGCTTGATGCCAGGAGTTTGAGACCAACCCTGGCAATATATCAGGACAGAATCTCCACAAAAAAATTTTAAAA
>CAUYRT010104866.1:0-45745 GCA_963574885.1 Lepilemur ruficaudatus | reverse complement strand
AGTTAGCCAATTAATTTCTTTCTATTTATAGTAGAGACGGGGTCTCGCTCTTGCTCAGGCTGGTTTCGAACTCCTGACCTTGAGCGATCCACCCTCCTCGGCCTCCCAGAGTGCTAGGATTACAGGCGTGAGCCACCGCGCCCGGCCGAGGGTAAGATTCTTTAAACTACATACTATACAAGTTTAAAAATGTGTGTGCATATATATGAAATAGTTATAATAGCTAAAACGTAAATACACATTCACAAAGCATATACAGTTTAAATGATGTTGTTTGAGGAAGACAAAATTTAGAAAAGAAGTCAGTTTTTTATGCAACCTATTCTACTTTTTACTATAACAAATTAAGCTCAGGGCATTTTACAATTTTCCAAACGAACAAAAATGGCTCAAAATTTATCAGCTGTTGTCCAGAAAATAAAACTAAAAATTGGCTCTTGTCATAAACATTTATGTATAAATATGAGTATTTGATCATAAAAATGTAAAAGAATATGCAGAGGCTTGCAAGGCAGTTATGAGGGTTTTTATTTTATAAAAGAAATGTATAAACACTTTGGTTTTAATGATATGTATGTGCATGTACATTTTAAAACCTAAATCCACCAAAGGAAAGGGTTCTACAAACAAAACAATTATATATTTCAGATATAATGTCTTGTGCATTTTAATAATATTGGACTATTTATCAAGCTGTTTTTCAGAGGATAATCTGTTTGTAATGAGAAGAAAGGCAAATTTTCCTGCTAATAAAATTATGTAGTGTCAGTTGCTCCATCCTCCTTCTAAACTAAGGAGCTTCTGAGTGGCTAAACTACTCTAAAGATCATTTTTCCGTAAACGACACTTGTCTCCTCAAGCTGACACCACAGGACTCTTGAAGTCGGCAAACAATCTAGTCATCTCCTTGGGAAATGGAAGCAAGGTACCAAAGGAAATAAGTCATTAGGTCAAAAGAAACTCATTGGGATTGGGAGAAACTAATTTATTAGAGAGTAAGAAGGTGATGCCTGAGCCAGGAGAAGATAAACCTGGAGTTGGAGCTGAGTTAGTTATTATACTGGACATACACTCCTCCTAATGTGACTCTGTGATTTTGCCTAACAAACTTTGCCATCACATACCACTACAGCATACAGTGTGTTGTATTAATAGATGATTTACTTTTACCTGTGATACAAGAGAGAAATGAGTGAGGATCAGGCAGACTTCCAAGGTTGCAATGGCCACAGCTCTTCAGGGAGTCGCACCGAAGCAGGAAGAAAACTCACCTCGGCCACCGTTAGGTTGTCCTTCCCCAAGTATCTTGAGAACATGCAGTGCCCTCCCTCTCACCTTGCCTCTGTGCAGAAAGTAATAACTGACATATTTGGGTAAGAGGAGATTATGAAAGGAAAATTGGCTTCCCTCCCTAAATTCTCTAGCTATAAACTTGGGGAAAATATGAAATGGATTTTTTAGAACAAATTATAATGGAAAAAATAACTATGGACCAAGCAGATTATTGTGGCCTCTGGTTATTATAGCTTTGAGTATCCTAGTCACACCTAACTGATTTATTGTCAATGTTTTTAATTGGTATCTTATTTTACTTCAATGCTTCACACCAAATATTGGTGTCTCTTTAAATTTGTTTTCAGTTGTTTTTACCTTTGCTGTTTATTTTTTCCTCTTGCCTCAAAGCATCTGGAGCATCATACAAATAACTAGAGTTTCTGCTCTTCTATTTTGAATTCCATTTATGAAGGTGGCTTATACTCTCACTGTCCTTATTTTTTAAATCCTTTTTGTCTCAGCTCATTAAGTCCAAATGTACATATTCCATTTTTTCAGCACTTGTGACCTAGAATGTCTTTCTGATAGCTAGAAACCAGTGTCATCAAGTAACATCAAAAATAAGAGTGAAAAGGGAAATAGTGTGTTCAAACGTAGGATTTGAACCAACCATCTTCTGTTTTACAAAATTCATTTCGGGCATTAGCTTTAACAAATTATGAAGTTTGAACCCAGGACAACTTCTGTATAAGGACCACAGCCAGGATGGAAGAGAGATTGGTCACTTCTCCTCCTTCTCCTGGTAGGTTCTGGAGAGGATATTTTTAATCTCTCTCTCTCTCTCAAAACACAGACTTTGGACAGTTATTTTCCACTCCATTCCTGCCCATTGAAAGTTGAAAAGTTGCTGGCAACACATTGAATTTTTAAAGCCCAAGAACTGAAGAGTTGAGTAAATCACCAGTGCCCCCTAGTGTTTGGAATAAACAATATCTTGGAAATTACAGTCTTGTGCAGCAGTGGCTTTGCAAATGCAGCTGCTAATCTTTTTGTTATGAAAAAATGTGGTTTGTTTCTGTTATATTTTGGTATCCAAAGAGTTTCAGCTTTTCCCATAACTTCTCTGGAAAAAGAAATGCTGCGTTTTTCAGGTCAGACGATATTTATTTCATAGCTATCTCTAAAAGCACAATGAAATGCGATTATATTCTTTACGGGACTAAGAATATATACGTATATTAAAAAGGAACAATTTCAGCAAGTTTTTCCTATGCCAAGAAATTGACACAGACCCACTGTCTGTATCTGGATGTGTATGTGTGCAGACGTGTGTGTTTTAAATTTGTCTCTAAGTAGATGTGAATGTGATCTGTTTTTACTAATAGGATAATTAATTCAATCTCTAAAAACCTACAGAAGAAGAGACAAGTTATCCTTCTTGTCCTGGAGGGAAAATAAATAAGACATTTTCAAGAGATTCTACAGGCAAAACCATCTGTTTGAAATCACTCAGATTATAGAAGCTGGAAATTCTTGGGCTCCAGGGAAGCAGCTAAAAGGTGGAATCTTTTTAAAGGTGATACATCTTCCCAGAGTCCCTAGGGACCAGAAGCCTGAAATGTTCCTGATTCCTACATCCACAGCCTCATCCACAGCCTCCCGTCTCCTATAATCACCTAGAGCCTATGCCTCAAGGGGCGGTGCAAATTCTGTGAGCAACAGTACCTGGATCGCGGCAGAGAAAGCAACGTTCCTTGTGGGGATGTGTTCCAAGGACAGCATTAATAATGATTAAATGTCAGGAGGAGGATGACTCATAAACTCTTATAAAAACATTTAAATTTGTTTAGTTTGGCCAGAGAGAGGTTGATAATGTTGGCAAGTATGTGAAGCACAGAGTTGTTTAAAATGGAATAAATAAAGCATAAAAGGGAAATTGAACTGGTAAGTGTAGAGTGACTTTCTGGAGATACTTCCCAATCTGAAATTTAGGCAATTATAAAAGCATTTCCAAAGAATAAGGAATGTATAAATTTCAGGATCTAAATTTCAAGTCAGGTGGAAGCAAAGATCATCCAAGGTGCTTTATAAATGTCCCAATACCCAAGGACTGTCTAGAATGGATTGACTTCTAACAGGTAAATTAAGCAAGCAATCCCTTGTTTACATTTTTTTACATAAACAATTCTGTCTGCATTGGAGTTCTTACCTGCTACTTTTTCTTTCTCTATCACCTCTTTCTTCATACGTGTTTGAACTTGTCTGAAATTGTCTGAACGTGTTTAACTTGTCTGAAATTCCCTGTTCTTGTCCAAATGATGCACTCTCCGTATTTATTTTTTTGACAGAAATTTTCCTTCCTGCACTATGCCAATGGTCATCCAAGCCAGTGTTTTCAGTGTTTTTGGAGAACAGTATAGATAGCTTATAGGGCATGACAGTAGCCTGTGGAGCAAAACTGGGTAGGTTTGAATAGTTCTGCAAAGTCAAGTAAATCACTCAACTTTTTTGCTCTAATGTGTAAAATGGGGAAAATAATAAGAAAAGATGTGAGAATTAAATAACTTAATACATAGCCATTTAGAACAGTGTGTCACATATGAGCAAGATTGTTGAAATATAAACTATTTTCATTTCTTAATTATCTTTACTACAATAATAACACATTTTACATTGTGATCAATTGTGTATATATCTATATATGTATACACACATATGTATATACATATTTATCATTAAATAAAAATTTCATCATATGTTTGTCTTATGACAGGCAATGCATTCTATTTTATTCTTTTATATTTCCTTGAAAAAATTGTGATCATGACCCACTAAATAATGTTTATGTCTCATTAGTGTTTTTTGACACCCAGTTTGAAAAATAGGCCTTAGGATGTTAAGTCTTTGGCTCTAAAGGCTTCTGGAATGTAAGAGGGAAGCAGGGTGCACAAATATCATACTTGGCATTTCTGACAAATGTTTCTTTTTAACATTCTAAATCCACTGTAGCACTGGTTCTCCTTGTGGGCTCCCCAATTTTTTTTCACTAATGACGGTAACAACAACAGCAACAATATACTGTCACCTTGCCAGAGTTTCCATATCCTAAGATAATCAAATGACAAAAGGTTCTAGTATTCTGTAAAAGTTTATTTTAGAAGGAGAAGTAAGCATGTGGCTCCCAGACTTTGGAAGTGCCAAACAGATTTAGGTAACTTAAGAGCACTCAGTGGCTGCTCAAGAGGTAGGTAATCATTTCCTTCCCCATTTCCCTCCAAAACAACATGACAATCGACTGAACGAAGAGCCCCCTGACTCTGTGCATTGTGTATGATATTAGACTGTATAATATGTAGTAAGAATAAATATTGCTTAATGAAACTCATATTTTATTTTAAATATATGTTTATATGAGTGATAAAAATTTATTGTCCCATGAGTGTATCTCAAGAGGGCTCTCTAGAGGTTAACTTCAATTAGTTACTAAATTGTTTTTTCTTTCCCATTGATTTTTCTTGTTCTTTGCAAATTCATAACAAGTAAAGATTAAACAATAATATTCTAAAACAGTGTAGGTGTGCCTGCAACCACACAAGGAAGAATCAATGTAATAATAATAATAATGATAACAGTAAACAAAAATTAGTCATGGTAAATGTAGCCAGTTGGTGCCCTGCAGAAGCTTACAGGACAGATGTTTTTCTCAGCTTATAGAACTTCCTAGAGTTCAGGGAGAAGATGGCATTTAGAGAAGCAGCCTTCTGTAAAGGCTGAGTTACAGCCTGCCAACCTGGACAAAGTTCTCTGCTCTCACAGACTCAGCCTCAGGTCCACAAAGCTCTGGGCAAGATGGAAACAAGTCGTATAAGAGAGCACTCACAACTCACACATGAGCAAGAGTTAACTATGAAACACATTCCGCAACAGCTCTCTTTATTTTCATTGCCCCCTGCACTGCAGACACAAAAGATAATTTAATTGCATAGATGCAACTCTCTGCTCGCTATAGGTGCCTCAATGACTATCATTTTCCAATCAGAATGGAGCATTTTTCTGTCTTTTCCTGGGAAGTGTTACACATGTCCTTTGTTTTGCATTGCAGACTCAAATAAGACTGTGATTTTAAAATGTGAATCCAGTGGTCCTTAAAGATTTGTGTGGTGTACTAATTGCTACTATGCTCTTCAAATATTTTCTTGCCAGTCATTTTAACTGCTATATTCTGCTTTATACCTGCAAAAGGGGGGGGAGGGGCTTCAACTTCTATCAAGATAATCTAACAGTGATCATAAAAAGCAGCTAGCTAATCTGCAAGATTTGATATATAGAAGTCTTGGTGTGCTCAAATTGTAAATCAAGGCATGGAATCAGGTTTAAATAATGAATTTATGAGTTCACACAGGCCAAACAGTGAATTAGTTGTGCATTCTGGAATGTTGAATAGCATGCTTATTTATGAGGGTAGATTGTACCATGAAAAATAAGAGTTGCCAGATCTCACCTGCTTAACACATCAAGAATTTATTTCTTGCTAATGCAACATGTTCAACATGTGTTTTCAGAGATCTCTGCTCATCATAGTTGTTTGGGAATCTGAGCTAACAGGATCCATGTCTACACACATTTCCATGATTACCACAGTCAGAGGGAGGACACCACGTCAGAGTGCTTAACACACAGACACCTGGAGGCAACATACATCACTTCTGCTCATATTTATTGGCCAAAGCAAGTCAAAGTGTCACGCCTCACTTCAAGGGGATGAGAAATTACAAAAACTACTACGTGCCTGGAGGGAGAATGGAAAACATTTACTAAATAATCCTAGTGACCTACCATTTTTCTCACTTTTCATGTGTACTTGGTAACCAAGACTTGTTCATTGACATCTCATTTTAGTTTCTACTTTCCATTTACTAGTTGACTCAATTCATAATCTCATCATCATTCAAATGATTTACAGAAAGGCCTTTTAAGTCCACCTAACAACCCCATACCTTACAATCCAGTCATATTATACTATTTACAAATCTGTGCATTTTATTTCACACCTTCATACTTCTCCTCACATGTCTCTCCCTGTTATCTTCTTTACCTTAACCCCTGACCCCTTTCATAGCCATCTCAAACTTCACAGCTTTCATAAAGGCTTTGTAGAAAGCCCCACATACTTCAGTCCATGTTATATTTAATAACACTTAGGTGTTTATACTTTCTCTTTATATATTTTTATTATAAGAATTTGATTTTCCTTTACTGTAATTATTGGCATGCAATAATTTTATCTTTACAAAAACATAAGCTCCCTGAAGGTAAAAAGCATTCTTATGGAATAGCCATGACAGTGTAGCATTATTTCATATTTCTATGCTCATATTCCAGTACTTTTTGTCTTTTTGTTACTGATGGCTAGAATACTGTCCAAGCTCAATAAAAACCAAATAAATCTCTTTTATTTGTACCAAAAATATAACAGGCATTCCTGATACTCAGTCTATAACTAGAAGATAAAGCTATTTTAAAACAATCAAGATACAAAATTTGTTACTAATAGACTTGTAGAGAAATAGGGTAGTCAGGAACGTTTTGATTAAGCCATAATGGGTTTTCAATACTCTTTTTGCCAAAGCTGATTGTGGCTTTCTCAGATGGTGTAGAATATAGCCTTGAGAGTTGTGCTCTTTTCTAAAACCCTTCTAGAATGCTATTTTCTTGATAATTACCATTGAAACATTCCTATCACTCAGTTCCCCACTTTTACTATTTGATACAATTTAGAAGGTTACAGCTTTTATTTATATTCTACTGAATGAGGCTAATCACTTCTTGGTGTTTCCCAGCAAAGTAGAATGTCTCAGTCTCACCAGAGATGACGAAGACAGGACTCTGCACCCCGAGAGTAGCAACTCGAGGAATTTATGCTCAAAGATCAGAACCAGAAACCTTGCTCTCACTGGTCATGAATTGATGCATTCGCAGCAGTAAGGGCTAACTAACATCTTGGCAGCTGTATGAAGGAGTTCTTGGGAGTGTGTATATGTGGGCGTGGGAGGAGAGAAGGTGAGTATGTGTTTGCTTGCGCTCTGTATTCTGTGCTTTTAATCACTTATTTGTACCATCAGGCCACAATAACAGCCCATGTTTTGTACAGCATTCACTTACCCAGGAATCCTACACACTTGTAGTGTGAGAAATTCCAAAATTAAGCTAAGCCAGAAAGAAAAAACACAAGAATAGCTCATTCATATGTCAAATTAATTATCATTGCTCCACTTATTTCAAATCACAAGTATTAATATATTCTTTTGGCTCATATAAATTAGGAATTTCCACTGTATAAGAATATAATTTCCTGTTCTATCCTGCCTTCTTTCAATATACAGTCTTATTTATAATTAAGAATAATTATTAATGACATAATATTTTCATCTTGTCTTTTTTTAATCAAAAAACACACATTCTTAGTAAACACAAACCAAAATCTCCCTAGAGATGACTCATTGTTTTCATGCTGCTCTTGTGAGAAATTGAGTTCCCTGTAGCTCTATGTTTGTGTCTTTGAAATAAGATCAGATACAATAAGCCCAGGTCCACTCTAGAGAAGCATGAAAGATCTCTTAGACTTCTAACAGGAAGAAAGTTTTGGTCTCCTTTCTTTTCCCCTTCACTAAAATCATATTATTTCTGTACAACTGTTTGTTGTTCAGTGGTGAGCTCAACTGTTTACTATAGATTTCTTCCCTCTTCAGAAGGGAATCTCCTGGGAGATACTCGATGAAATTAGAAACATTTGAAGTTTCACTATAAGACTGGCTGTTCTGTGTGTTACCAGTCTAGTTTTCTAGGAACCTTGAAGTTTCCCCTATTTAAATGAGAGTATGAATATTGCATACCAGAGAAAACTAACAGAACATATTGGTTGCCTAATTATCTTTTAACCATCTTCTTCCTTCCTAATAGAACCTATTTTCTGAGGGTGGGTGTCTGCTTTTCTTCGATGTGCCTCATGGGAAACTGACCTCATGCCTACCTTAGCAGGTGTGTCATGATTAGATTACACTCATGATCCACTTACCCAGGACGATGACTGGTTTGGGGGAGAGGTGGAAGGGAGTTGTGTTCATGAAGCTGGGTTTTCATAGGGCTTCCAGGAAAGATTTTCTGGCTCTTAAGAAAACAACACTGAAAGAAGCAATTTCTTTTCTGCCTCTGGACATTGCTACTTATTGATGTGATCCAAGAACTACCATAGCAACCTGCACACAGGAAGGGAAGCCTGGGGGGCTGCCAAAACAAGAGAGAGAAGGAAGCAGATCCTTGAGGACATCAGAACTATGGATCATACTGCACCTGATGCCTATCAATTTTGTATTTTGACTTTCAGCTATGTAGGTAAAAAAAAAAAATTCCCTTACTCTCAAAGTATTTTGAATCAGACTCAGGGACAGTTTATTCCTGTCTCAGTGACTCTGCCTTTAACTTCTGTTTGTTGCTTATCACATAAACCAATGATAAAAAAACATCTTAATTTCCCATTGGTTCTACTGAGAATTTACCATATAAAATACAGAAAGTCCATTAAATTTAAATTTCAGATGAACAATTAATAATTATTTTAGGATAATTATATCCTGTGCAATGTTGTGGCCATACTATATGACTAACTATTTGTCATTTATCTGAAATTCAAATTTAACTAGGGTATCCAAATTTAACTAGGATGAAATTCAAAGTTAGAGTGTCTTATAATTTTGTCACATCTAGCTACCCTACTTTTATGAGAACAATATGAGAAAAAAGATTTAAAAAGTTACTTCTCAAGAGCCAGTGGAATGTAGCATAAAATAGTGTTTGTTATTTAATAGGCATCTGATGCGATTCACAAGACATTTGGGCATGAGGGGAAAAAAACTGAACTAAAATTTTCATTAAAAAATAAATGCGTATGCACAAAAACCAAATGCATTATCACCTGATGTATTTTCATGGAAATAAGCTAAAAGGGGGAATTTCATTCAACACCAATCTTGCATCACTACTCCTAAAAACATCCTTGTGAAAGGTATTGCAGTGGTTTCCCCTTATCCACAGCGGGTATATTCTAAGACACCAGTCTTGGAATGGGATGCCTGAAACCTCAGATAGTACTGAACCCTATAGATACCATTTTTTCCTATATGTACATATCTAGAGTAAAGTTCAATTTATAAATTAGGCACAGAAAGAGATTAACAATAACAACTAATTATAAAACAGAAAAATTATAACAATCTGTTTGCATCACTGCTCTTGAACTTTGGGGCCATTGTTAAGTAAAGTAAGGGAGACTTGAACACAAGCATTGCTGTACCAGGCAGTGGATCTGATAACCAAGATGGCTACTAAGTGACTAACAGGAGGCGTGTAGCCTATATGGCTTAGATAAAGGGGTGATTCGCATCCCAGTTGAGGCCAAATGGGACAGCAATAGATTTCATCAAACTACTCAGAATAGCGTGCAATTTAAGACTTATGAGTTATTTTTATTTCTAGAATTTTCCATATGATATTTTTGAACTGCTGTTGACCACAGGTAACTAAAACTTCAGAAAGCAAAGCCGCAGATAAGGGGGGACTACTGTGGTTATAAATTTTCTCCTACTTTTCATTTTCAACCCAGGTTCATGTCTGTTCAAATAGACCTGTGGATTTCAGCTCTCCAGATATGGCCTTTCGTCTCTAAATTGATTGGGGAAAATTTGTAATTTCTAATGAAGTGAGATTAGGAGAAGGTGTTAACTAGCTTACTCTATTGGTAAAAATGCAATGAAATGTGATAAATGGTTCTGGATTTGAGGCCCAGAAAAATAAGAATAAGAAAAAGGAAATTTAAAAATGGCATATATTTTCTTATTTTTGTAAAAGTTTTGTAAGGTTTTAAGCAATATCTTTAACCTCAAATTTTTAATGTCCAAAATGGGGAACAACTGGTTTACCATATAGGATTTTTTTGTGGATGTAAAAGCACTTCATAAGTGATGAGTCTCAGTGAATGTATAAGTTAGCATTATGAGTACTACAGTTAACTAGGTTCCCTAAAAATCATCAGCTAACGAACTCTAGTTCCAGAAATATTTTCACCACTGCAATCCACAAGCATTTTATTTAAATTTCTCTTATGTGTCTTACAAAGAATTCATTTTACTCCCATAATGACTTCCCTTTAAAAAAGTCTATTTCTTTTGTGCAGCATCCGATTATCAAATTGTCCTGTAATGTAGACCCTCTCAATGACAGGCAATTGTGTATTAATAACTCTGTAGCTATCTTTCCCAACCATAAATATGGACCTGTTTCTTCAATATTAATGACGTTATTTGAAAACTTTTTCTCAAGTTTGACAAGTGAAGATTTTTCAACTTATGTCTCATTTGAAACTTTAACCTTCTAATTTGATTACTTTGATTTTCAGCATTCCTCTGTAGAACTACAGATAAACTGAAATGCTTTATTTAAAGCATTTCTCCTTCCATGGAGGAAATAAATGAAATGAGTTATTGATTTCATTATAAACTGTTGATTATTTTAGAATTAAAAATACATATCATCCACCAAAGCCTATGGAATCTAACCTGATCTTGAGCGCTCAGAGAAGGTTTATAGAAAAAAATGTTTGCAAATTGTTAATCAGGATAAACAGATTCCAATCAAACACATAGAAATTTTCATTGTTCTTTAAAACTCTTACTTTCAAGATATTACCAGAGTAAATGATTATCTTCTAATTATATAATTGTTCTTGCTACAGCACTTCAGTTTCTAATCAAGACTATTACGACGATACAGAACAAAATAAGATATCTCTATAAGGATAAAGAAATCTATGGCACTTACAACTATGCCTGTATTATTTTTAGGTCTTTTGCTTCTTTTTGCACAAAGGAGAAAAGATGATAAATTTCAAAAGTATTTGAATTGAAAATTGATGGTCCCAATGGTATAATTGGTGAGAAAAGCTAATGCAAACTTAAAAGACATCTTTAAGCACATGAAAGCTAATAGCAACTTATTTTATTCACATTAAATTTCCTTAATTTAACCCTCAAACACATTTTGAGCTCCTGCTATGGACTAGCTACAACATTAGAAGCTAGAGTTAGGAAAAAAGAAAAAACTTTAGATTTTATTTGTCGCTTCCTTTCAGGATCTTTGTTTAAGGGAACAAAAATAAAAACAATAATAAAATCTCTATAACCTGGGGCTCTTTACACCAGTATTATTTATTTGTTTTTGTTTCATTTTCATTGGTTAAATGAAAAAAAAATCTGCAACCAATTAAATTGTGATTGATTTAATTGTCTATATTTCTGGGTATATGAATAGCTTTGAATTTTATATAAAGTAATTTCTCATGCCCCAGTCATCCAATGTCAACTAGACCAATTCTTAAATATTACATACATTTGATAAGATTATATAAAAGATTAGAAATAATTTAAATGCTCTGTACAGTGCATGACACATGGTAAGTGTTCCATAAATGGCTGAATAAATTAAAATCAGTATCACAGTGGACTTATTTCACAAATACTTTTTAAAAAAAAATTCATTATGGCCGAAGGAAGGAAAGATAAGTTCAAAGATGATATTTCTAGATACTAACACAAACAAAAAAGAAAATTCAAAGTCCTTCAATTCATGTTAAAATAAGTTGTGGGGGTAAAAAAGAATTAAAATATTTGTGTCAATGTCAGCCATGAAATCTTCAATTCAAAGGCATAGATATGTCAAACAAATTGATTCTCAAACTTCCAGATCACACCAAGCAATTCTTTACAGAAGGTCAAAAGTGGCATCAAGTATTTTACTTTGAAGAATATTTTTAGATGATTCTATCACAATTGTCCAAAAATTTGACATTTGGAAACTACTATGTTAGAATGTGGCCAGATTCTTGACCTCCATGGATATAAGACAATGTTTATTATTCCATGATCAAGACACCCAAATCTCTCTTTAGAGATCAAATTCTCCAAGGGAAAATACAATGTCAAGGGCAAAAAGAAGGAAGCACAAATAAAAGTGAGACTAACACAGTTAAACACAATGTAAAATCTGCATTATACAGAGAAAATAAAAATTAGCAGACTTGCAATGGTGAGAGGGAGAACCATTTTGAAATTTATCAGTAAGAGGAGTCTATTGACTTCAGGGAGGTAAGTAAAGTAGGCGGTTGTGATCACTGACATTGCCTATTTATCAAATATTATGTTCAGTTGTGATTATATTGCTTACTTACTAAGTGTTATGTGTAGCAGTGAGGAAGAAGAGGAAATAAGATGGGCACGTATTTGCTTATTTTTGCAAAGAGGAACACTGGAAAATTATACTCCAAACTAATGAAATTGATTGCGTACAGGAGATGGGTGGGAACAGAATGGAAGAAATGCTATACAAAAAGATATATAGCAGGGGCATCACATCCCTTTACCCCATTCATTCCACTTTTTGGTATAGCTTTGACTTTTGATGCCATACTAATATTTTGCATGTTTGAAAAAACACATAAAATCAACAAGGATAAGAAGGAGACATCCCCTAAAATGGAATAGACATGAAACAGTTTAGTCTTGCTTCATTTAAAATAACATAACACTGAATGACAAAACATAAGAAATTACTCCAAGTAACTTCTAAACACACTAATTTGATTATATACCCTGAGTCTAAGACTAAAAAACTGAAAACAAATATTGAACTTTAGTTAATATTTGCATTCCAAGTTGTAGGAATTAGCAGTCTTGAAATTAATTGTTGTACTTTATAAGGTTGAGACATAATCTCTGTGCCCATTCATTAGAAATGAAAAAAACCATGCGTTTAGGCTAATACTTCCAATTCATTGATAGATAAGAAGGTATATATATATATATGCATATATAAGTGTGTGTAAATATGTATATAAATATATACATATATGCATACATATGTATACATGTATGTATCACACACACACATTTGCTAGCTCTATCTGCTAGAAGCAATGTCATTCCAATAGCAATAAGCAATGAAACCAGATCTTGGTTTCTAATACAATTCATTAAAAGGATCTAGGGCTCCTTGGAGAAATGGTTGACTCCATGTCTACGTCAGAGAAAATACAAATGAGTTTGGATAACCTTTTGTTTTATATAGTAATACACTACTCAAAAAGTGATGGGGGCACATCAAAAAGACACAGGATTCAGCCTGAAGAGGCCTCTACTGGCCAAATGTGGGGCAAAACACAATAAAATAAATAATAATAGAATATAATCTATAGAATAAGCACAAGAAAAGTATTTACTGATTTATCCTGAATAAGTAAATAATGTTGAAAGAAAATTCTGTGCTCACAGTAGAAGGCCAACTAGTAAGTGTAGAAGGAATGATGGCTATAAAAAAGTCATCACTTTGTAACTATCATAGTAGTGATCAATTCAGGAAGGCATCATCATGAATACTAAAACTACAATGTGAAAATTTTTGAGGAATAGGTTATTTATGTAGTCTCGAGATATCTCTCTGCAAATTTTTTAAGTACAAGGGATATAAGGTAACATTTTAGTGAAAAAAAATCTATACTACCTTAACCCAGTCACCAAGTTAATATGATAGCAGGTCAAGGAGACATCATATGGCACTAAGAATTCTTGTCTAAAAGGCATGGCCTGAGCTTAACTATGAAGAAGCATCACACAAACCTAAATTGAGGAATATTCTAACAAAGATTCATCCTATACTCTTTTAAAATTTCATAGTTATGAAGACAAAGAAGAACAGAAGAACTATTCCAGATTGAAGGAAACTGAAGAGATATGACAACTAAATGTAATGCATTACTCAGGGCTGGATCTTGGACTTGAAAGAAATAACTATAAGAACAAGTATTAATGGTCCATTCATGAAGGCAGAGCACTAATGATCTAAACATCTATTAGTCCTACCTGCCAACACTGTCTCCTTGAGGATTAAGTTTCCAACACATGAATTCTGGGGGACAAATTCAACCCAAAGAATTCTGCTTCTGGCCCCCCAAATTTGTTTCCTTCTCACATGCAAAATACATCCATTACAAAATGGAGAAATGGACAAGAAGAAAGGAGTAACAGGTCCCAAGCAAGTTCAAAATTGAACAGAATGAACAATATTTAATTCTAAGCCTTGAGAATAAACTTCATGTCCCACCTTCCAGACACAATTGAGGTAGAGATTGGGCCTTCAAGTCCTCAGGAAGCTCTGCTGTCATGGTTTCACTGGGCTCAGCCCACACAGCAGCTGTCACAGGTTGGAGTCTCACGCCTGCAGCTCTCCTAGTCTAGTGTTGCACACTGGTGTCTCTACAGTTTTGAGGTCTTGGGGGTGGCTCCATCCCCATGGCTCCACTAGATATTGCTCTGGTGATGACTCTCTATGATGGCTCTGCCACTGTGGCAGGTCTCTGCAGCACTCTTTGAAATTTAGGTAAAGCCACTGATTGTAAATTTTGTGTGCTTACAGACTTAGCATTCTCAATGGAAAAGGACCCAAACTGTGTACAATACTTTAAAGAGGTTTATTCTGAGCCAAGTATGAGGACCATGTCCCAGGGCCACACCAAGGAAGCCTTGAGCAAGTGGACTTTCCATGGTTGAGTTACATTTGGTTTTATACATTTCAGGGTAATGGGAATTACACATAAAGTCACAAATCACTTCCTGGAAAGTATACATTGGTTTCACCTGAAAAGGGGGGACATCTCAAAGCAGGGGCATACTGATTATAGGTGGGTTTAAAGAGTCTTTGATTTATAATTGGTTAAAGAAATGAAGCTTTTTCTAAAGGCTTGCAATGTTTTAAGTTAAGACAGGGAAGTCTGTTAATCAGAGATAAATCACCATACTTAGAGTCAGACTCATGAGATCTGTTGGGTAAATTGAAGACCTGCAGGTGTGGTTCAAACTTTGACTTCCATATCATTAGGTCTGTTAATGAGTTACAAAGGATATCTCCAGGAAGGGAGGGAGGCATGATGATGCATAGTTTTAGGTACTTCTGGAGTGCCCTTGACCAATAAGGGGTCCATTCAGTCAGCTAGGGGACTCAAGCTTTTATTTTAGTTCACAGTACCACATGGATGTCATCAAGGTTTATGGCTTGTACCTCCAAAATGGTGGCTGGAGCCACACCTGGGAATGCTTGAGCCATAGTTGAGGTGGCTAAGGAGTGCTGCATCAAAATGTGGGGAGCAGAGGCCTGAGGTGGCTTTGGACAGAGAGCACTAAGTTCCCATGAGTACCTTGGACCTCTCCCTCAAAATCTTTATGCCCTCAAGGCCCTGACACTCTGGGCCTGTGAAGGGAATGGCAGTCTTGAAGATCTCTGAAATGCCTTTAGGGTCATTCTCCCATTGTCTTGAGGCATAGCACCTAGCTTTCTTCTATCTACCCTAATCTTCTTATGAAATGGTTACTTGGCCACCACATCGGTTTTTCTCTCCTAAATAGAACTTTTTACTCTTTACATGGCTATATCCTGCTTCCCTTTTGATTGTAAATTTTGGTCTTTAAGTCATTTCTCTCTTTCAAATTTTATTATATGCAGTTGAGAGAAGCCACACAACCTGCTCAAAGCTTTTCAACTCACAGATCTCTTCTGCCAGATATCCTAGTTCATGGCTCTTAAATTCTGCCTTCCATAAAGTTATAACCAGCCCCATGAACAAATTTGAATAGCCCCTATTTTTTTTAATAATCTTTCCCTTACTAACTGCTTGACTTTTTGAATTGTTTTCCAGAAATTGTGGCTTTTCTGAAACATAAAAGAGCTGAGTTTCTGACTTCCTGGGGAGACTTCCACCAAGATTCATCATCTCCCACAACCTGCCTCCAATGCATTTAGCCTTTGTTAATTATATCACAATCTGACTCAAGCCCCATAACCCCTCCTTTTAAAGCCTATGATCTCTGTTAGATGGAGACATGGATTTAAGATGGCTTCTCTCCTTCTCCCAAAAAGACATCTATCCTACTCAAATTCCTTTCTTCCTTGGCAATCTTCCTTACCTCAATAATTAGATCTTTGTGCTATAAGTAACTAGACCTAGGTTAAAACCCCATTGCAGTTACAACAACAAAAGCCCTAGGGCATGGACACAATTCAGCTATGTTCTTTGTCACTTCGTAAGAAGGAAGGCCTTTCCTTCAGTTTCAAATATCTTATTCCTCATTTCCATCTGAGACAGTATCCTTATGGCCTTTCCTATCTATATTTCTACCCAAATTCTGTTCACACCCTTTAAGTAATTGCTAAGACATTTTAGATTTTCCCTACAGCTCTCCTCTTTTTCACGGCTCTCAATGGGACCACCCTTAATGCTTTGTTTACAGAAATATAGATGTTTAAAAGCCCTCCCCTCCAAATTCTTTTATCCATTATCCAGTTCAAAAGTTGCTTCTACATTTTAGATATTTGTTAGAAACACCTCACTTTTGCTACCAATTTATGCCATACCTCATTTTTTGCTGCTCTAACGAAATATCAAAGCCTGGATAATATATAATGAATAGAAATATATTGGCTTTTGGATCTGGTGGCTGGGAAGTCCAAAATCAAAGGAAGAGTATCCAGTGTCTGGTAAGGGTCTTCTTGTGATAGCCTCACATGAAGGAAGGCAGAAGGGCAAAAGGGATGAACAGTGTGTTCTTACATGGAAGAAAAGTGAGAGAGAGTAAATTCACCCCCTCAAGCCCCTTTTATAGCAGCACTAATCTATTTATTAGGGTAAGGTCCTTATTGTCTAAATACTTCTCATTAGGTCTCACGTCTCAACACTGTTGCATTGAAGATTAAGTTTCAATAGGAGTTTTGAAGGGGAAAAAACATTCAAACCACGGAAATTATGAAAGAATGTTATTTTTCCTAGAAAATAAAAAATTAATTTTTTAGGATAAAGTGGTATTATCTGACATTTACTAACATATTGCTCAGGAAAAAAATTCACACAACACAGACAAGGAGACAAGGAGAGTGAGAGAGAGAATTATAAAACCAATGAAAAAAATGTTAACAATTGGTAAATCTGAGTCAAGAATAAATGGAAATAATATCATATTTGGATTTTTTAATAAGCTTTAAATTAAATCAAAAATTGAATTTACCAAAACTTTATTTCTCCCTCTCTCAATGAGGGCTAACTTCATGGGTGTGTAATCTACCCTGTCAAGCAAGGCTCATGTGTAGAAATTCCTCACATTTGACTTAATGCTGCCCTGTTGCTATCTTGAAATTCTTAATAAATTTATCTTTGGATTGTATTTTGTAAGATAAGTCAAGCATCATATGTGTATACCACTTCATGCTGCCACATTAGCATATAGTGTTCACAACATCCTGATGTTACTGAAAAGTTCAGCACTTGTCCCCAAGGCCATACCAGAAGATCGAGGACAAATGGTTTGAGGAGAAGGAAAGAGAAGTTTATTAATTTACCAGCAAATGAGGAGGTTGGCAGACTCCCATCTCAAAGTAACAATGTTTTGCCTCTGAGCAGAAGTACAGAACTTTTAAAGGTTCTTATTAATCCCATAGTCCCATCTTTGGCTAAAACAATCTTATGACCTCCACCAGGGTAATTCCCCTGAGCCATTTCCTGTGGCACAAACAACAAAGGACACTTTCCTGCCACTCCTGACCACTGGCTTGAGGCAGGGGTATAGGTTTTAGTTCTCGAAAAGGGTTAGGGGTTTTGAAGAGACAGAAAATATTTTTACCCTTTTCAGGCCATTTTTTTTGTTACACTGAGAGAACATAATTCTGGTGGAACCACCATATATTTAAGTTCAGTGAGACTGAAAGCAAGTATAAGATAAGAGAGTTACTTCTTCAACTGAGTAAATAAGCTGACAACCATGAGATGCTATCCTTTCCTTTTGAACCAAGCCTTTCTTCAAACACAGGAAGAATACAATGACATTCTAAGAAACACAAATGATCAAGGAATCCTGTTATATCCTTCTCATTCATGTTATTTCCCTGCACTATCAAAACACGAATGCCAAAAATGATGAAATAGAAGGAAAAAGAAAGATAAGGTGGCTCACAGATCCTTTCCCTTTTAATTTTTCCTTACTCAGAAAGATGAAGGTAAAGTGTGTTTGTAGAAAGTGCACATTTCAAGAAGAGAAATAAAAACATTTGAATTAGATTTAGGTGATATTTTCATTTTTCTGGTAAGAACAATAAACATGCACAAGTGAGCTACTAAATATGAATTACTATTGGTGTAATTTTGGTGATTCTGGATGTGAGTTAAATGCTGTTACTTTTGCATTTGAAACCAGCATTGTATAATATAAACATAAGAATTAAACGTTATGCTAAAATTAAAAAGGCTAATTTTTCTTAATTTAGCACATTAAATAGCAAATATAACAAACCTTGACAAATCAAGAGAGAAACTGTAGGAGAAAAGAAAAAAGCTTTACATTTTAATATCTTCCATGTTTTCTTGCTTTTTGAACAAGTGGCCTCACATTTTTATTTTGCACTGGACCTAGAAGTTTGCATAATCAAACCCTCTGCAGCAGAAGGGACACTGTTGTATTATATCAGGATCTCGTTCTTACTTCTCCATCACAGACAACATTTTCTTTATGCTTTCCTATAAAAACCTATGCAGTTCTTACTGCTCTGACTGCAGGGACAACCTTATTCATCTGATTTAGCTTCAAACATGATACAAAGGTATGAATCTTTCATATTTATAAAAGCTCATAAAATACATTCATTTTTAGAGCTTACAATTTGTGGAGCAACACTTAAAACCTGGATGAAATTCAGAGGAGAAAAACCAGAAAAGCAAGTGACTTAACCATTTGTTGCCAGAAGCACCACTGAAAGAACAATTTTGTGCCAAAGGTGGAAAAAACTGGGTGGGGTAGGGGCATGAAAAGCTGTCTCCAATTATAACAGGACTATAATAAGAATAGCTGCCTATTACTGAGTTCCTGCTAAATGCTAGACTTTCTGCTAGGTGCTTCACTAAACTTTTATTTCTTCCTTGAAATAATTTTTTGAGGTAGATATTTTTATCCCATTTTATAGACAAGAAAGAAGCATGGAGAAATGGAAGGTCACACGACTCATAAAATGTAGAGCCAATAATTAAACTCACATCTGCCTGAATTCCAAATCCTGGCTCTTAGTCTCTACCCTATAACCTAAGGGAATCCATTTATTTAGAACAACTTAAGAGGTAAATTGAGAACAATGAGTAGAAATTGTTGGAAGAGAGATTTGAGCTCAAGATCAAAGTATGGCACATTTTTGCAGCTCATGCTTTATGGAACAACACTTAAACCCTAGATCAAATCTGAGGGAGAGGCTAGGCTCAGTGGATTGCTTGAGAACAGGGGTTCGAGACCAGCCTGAGCAAAAGCGAGACCCTGTCTCTACTAAAATAGAAAAAAATTAGCCAGGCATGTAGTCCCAGGTACTGGGGACGCTGAGGCAGGAGCATCTCTTGAGCTCAGAAATTTGAGGTTGTTGTGAGCTAGGCTAATACCAAGGTACTCTAGCCCAGTCGACAGAGCAAAATTCTGTCTCAAAAAAAAAAAAAAAAGAAAAGAAAAGAAAAAAAATCTGAGGGAGAAAACCCAGAGAAGTGGATGACTTAGCCATTTTTAGAAGCAGCTCTGAAAGACCCAAGCTCTCTTAAAGCTGCCAGTAAATATTAATAGAATGCATTGTCTTGCAAAGTTATGGGCTCACCATCACTAATAATACTGGAAACAGCTTGATTAAAGTTTGCAAGAGCATTTGCTAAAAATGGCAGTGTAGTTTAAAAGCCAAAATCAAGGGTGATTGTAGATAAAGAACTTGAGTTTGATTTCTATTTCAGCACTAAATAATTGCGAGACTTTAGAAAATCACTTAACTTCTCCAAGACTAGGTTTGCTCATCTCTAAAACAGGAATAATAGTACCACATAAGGTTGTTGCGAAGATTGAATGAAACTACATATAAAGCACCTACTTTAGCGCATTGCACCGACAGTAAATGCTCAGTGAAGGTAACAATAACTATGTTGGTGTGCATGCATGTGACATGGTAGTGATGTGAAAGAATTTCTACTTTGGGATATTGGACTAGATGACATTAAGACTTTTTCCAATTATGAATTTATTCATAAATGGTTCAATATCTGAAACTGTGAATTTTGCAAAAAGGCAAAGGCAGAAGTAAAATAGAGGTATAGAGATAGTAACTGGGATAGAAACTGAAATCCCAGGCACGGATGGAAAAGGCAGGATATAAGCACCAAACACAATATTTCACCATGTGGGAGGTGAGTCTATACTCCCGGAAGGTGAAGAAGGGCTGGAAGGTATATGTTTCTCTCTAGCTGTATTCTCATGTATGGTAGCCACTGGAGTCATCTGGCTACTTAAATTTAAATTTAAATTATTTAAAAGTAAAAATTAAAATATTTGTTTTTCAGTTTGATAGTCACTTTTCTCGTCCTTAGCAGCCACATGTACCTACCAGTTACTGTTTTGGGCAGAGAAGATAGAGAACATTTGCATCATTGCAGAAAATTCTATTGGACAATGCTGTCTCCAGAGAAAGGCAGAGAGTTCCATGTGTTTGGGTCTGTGGTTTCAGCAGAGATAGCAGCTAGGGCCTCAGAAAGGGCTCCTGTTTTCTCTTCTTATTACAACTACTCATGTAATTTCTGCTTCTTTCACTGAATATTTAGAAGAAAAACAAAGCATACTTCCCTGGCAGGGGAGATACAATGATCATGAAGGTGGTTTTCCCAGGGCAAGGCTTATCTATTGCACTCTGGAGGTGCTGACCCCTGCGATTTCCCCAAATGTGGGAAACTCAACTGCATACTTTGTGGTAGTGGGGGACTGCATTCAAGCTTTCCCCTAATTAAAAAAAAAAAAAAGCTCTGCAGTAAGCAGAATTCTAGGAAAGCCTCCCAAATTTCCACCACTGGTGTGCACAACCTGTGCAATCCCTACTCCTTGAGTATGGGTGGGCCTGACCTACTCAGGTGAGCTCTTTTGAAAGAGAATATAGAGGTAAGAGAAAGGAGAGCCCAGACAGATTCAAAGCATCAGAAACATTCTCCTGCTGGCCTTGAAGGAGCAAATGGCAATGTTGTAGAGAAAGCACCATGGCAGGGAATAGCAGGCAGCTTCTGGAAACTTAGAGCAGCCCTGGCCAATAGACAGCAAGAAAACGGGGACCTCAGTCCTACAATTAAACAGGGACCTCAGTCCTACAATTCAAAGGAAATGAATTCTACTAACAACCTGAATGGCCTTAGAAGAAGACCCTGACCCTCAGATGAAAACCCAGTCATGACCAACACCTTAATGTTAGCCTTATAGGACTCTAAGCAGAAAACCCAGATAAGCCCTGACAGACTTTGGACCACAGACATTTTAAATGGGTGCTATTTTAAGCTGCTAAACGTGTGAAACAATAAAAATTGTATCATAACATGCAGGGATAGAAAACTAATACAAGCCCCTTCTAAACACAAACATACACACATACTCTTGTGTAAAGCAGGTTCACCATGCACTGGTTACCAGCTGGTCTGTGTCTGATGAGACAGAATATCCAGGCACACAACAAGCTACATGAAGCAGATTTACCGCATACAGATAGGCAGCAAGGGACAACAGAAGCCTGACGTTCATTATGAGCCAGTTGCCCAACCGTCATGAAAGCGCCTGGGGCAGATGGTGTCTCCACTGTGCGCGTCCCGCTGGAACCACAGCTGAGGAGCTGAAAGGCATCATGCCCCAGATTATGTACCCTATACACCAGGGGCTCCAAGACACATGGGGCTAAAGTGTTGAAGGACATCCTGTTTCCAGGGCAGAGGGGAAGAGCCTGAGATGTTCCAGCCAGTCCCTTTCCCATCTCAAGATATTATATTCCCAGCACATTCTACAATTATTCTTGAGAAGTACAAGTGAGAAATGGGAGAGAACTGAGTCTGTCCAAAGCCACCCAGAGAACCATCTTGCAGCATATACATACGCAGAGATAAATTCGCCCACACTCATACACACACACCCCCACACACACTTTCTTTCTCCTTTAAAGCACAGAAGTATAAATTTTTTAAAATGTGATGTGTTTTTGTTGTATTAGGATAAAAGTTCAAATGAAGGTATGTTCAAAGTTTTGCTGCTGGCTTTGGCAGAGGAACAGAGAGGAGGCGAGGCAATTGGCTGAGTGATTCCAGCATTTTTACATTTTCTTCAAATAGAATCAAATGTATTTGATTCTCAACAACCCAAGAAAGGTGAGAATAAATGGCAACCGTAACAAAAAGAAGGCTCTAAAAGTGTTTTTTGGGCTGCTTAAAGTTACCAAATTATCACACACCATGGCTGAAATTGTTCTCCTATTTTTAAGTTCAATATTTGTGCCATTACAGCCCCTGTTGAAATGTACTGTGTTATATCATAGGTAGGTGAAGAGTGAAAGGGTGTCATTAAAACCTACTGCTATCTTAATACAAGCCGGTCTATCACTTTCTAGTAGAAAACAGACCTGAAGGGAATGGGCTTATGTTAGACACGCTGGGATAGGGAGGAGAGGACATGGAAAGGTCAAGAACTATTTGCGCAGCAGGCAGATCCGGATGGGCCCCCAGGTGAGCAGCTCTCCCTGAGAGTGGATGGCTTGAGCACAGGCTGGGGGGACCCACGCAGAGGGATGAAGCTTCAGACAGGGAAGGTGAAGAAGGCTGAGACAAACTTTCCCTGCTTGACAGTCTTGCTCACTGCCCCCTGATGTGTAAACACCACCTTTCAGTCACATACACATTATCTCCCCTGAGGAAAGAGACATCTAAAGATGTCTTGCTGCCCTAAGTGGCTCTTGACAGGGACCTTGAGGAATCCCTGAGGAGAGAAGACATTTTTAAGAGAGCAAAGAGAACCCAATTAACTTTCACTGATGAACTTTTTCAAAACCCTTCATCAGAGATGAGATGAAAGATTGGGATTCAGAATCTAGACATGAAACAAAGTTGCTGAGAGAACAGGCTTTTAATGCTTTTCTGCCGACCCCTTTTATAAAGAAAAATACCTTTGAAGAATAATTTCTTAGCAATAATATTATTGCCATCTAAAGAATTACATTAGACAGAACAAGTATGAAATATGACTGACCAGTCAATTGAAATAAGCTTCTGAAATTCTATAACATGCACACTTGGTAACCCTGTTTTCAAATTTAGTTTGCTGTACTTGTAATAAAACAGAACATTATAAATATGCTGTTCTCTAATTTTTCCTCAGGTTGGTTAGCCTTGCCTACCCATGTGCACCTTGAAGTCAGGGATTTATTTTCTTTTGAATCCATTTCAAAACTATTAAAATTCCGGTTAGAGGATAGATGGTCAGTGGATAGCTGCTGATTATTTAACCATAATCACTGATATCAAGGATCAAGATCGATGACTAATGTACCAGGACACACATGTACCTTTCAAATATATAGCTATTCCATGGGGAAATGTGACAAATGTCTTGTGGTCCTCCCTATTCCTGGAGGAAAAAAACACAAAAGATTGAAAGCAGCATTTCTTCTCCCTGAGCCTCACCTTGACTCTGCTTTCAAACAATGCCACATTCAATCGTGCTATTAGCAGAAGAGCATTTCCCCAGAAGTGCAATTGCTGGCCTGGCATAATATTTGCTTTGTAAATCAGAGGTTACTTGTTCAACCTTGTATAACATAGGTGACTGTGTCACTTGCTTCAGTCAAATACACTTTAAAGGACATTCATCACCAAACATCAGCCAAACAGCTTCTATATGACAACTTACAATTTTCAGACTACATGTAAGATTACCAGGAACATGCAGATGAGAATAAAGAAGGAGGACAAAGATAGGTTAGTAAAACTAAAGCACAGGAAGGGATTCTGGGCAGCAAGATTGTAAATCATAAGGAAGACTACAGAAAGCCATTTCAAGGGGAGGGTTCTCGTTCCCCAGAATATGCTTTCCTGAGTTCATTTACATGAGATAGGATAAGATTACATTTTTCTGGCATAGCTAAATCTAACCTGGGAGTTAGACATGTATAAAGCTGTTTCAACCATTAGATATACTTAAATACTGTTTTTTCCTCCAGGTACTCAAAAGTAAGTGATTATAGGTGGTATCATTTTAATGTCCTTGCAGGATACGTTTAGAGTTTTCTGAAACTATCAGTATGTTAGAAAGAATCACAACTTGAAATTTTAAGATACTAGTCTTACTGCCTTCACTGTAAAGCCCAGAAGACTAGCATAGTTTTTACCCTGCTCTTCCATTCAGCCTCATATTTTACTGTATTAGTTTGCTTTGCTGCGTAACATGTGACCCCAATACTGTGACTTGAGCAACAATCATTTATAATACATTGCTCAGTTTGGTGATTTGGGCTGGGTTCAGCTGGGTAGTTCCAGTCTCAGCTGGGTGCACTCATACATCTGTGACCAGCTGCTGAGCTGGCTTGTAGCAGGTTGTTCTAGGGTGGCCTCAGCTGGAACAGCTGTCTTTGCTCCACAGGGTCTCTCACTCTCCAGCATCTCAGTTCATACTTTCTCACCTGTTGGCTGAGCAGGTTTCCAGGAGAGTGAAGAGAGGTGTCAAAGTCTCTTAAGTATATGCTCAGAGCTGGCATATTTCTTCTTCCACATTTTGTTGACCAAGTAAGTCACAAAGCCACTCCTGATTCAAGGGGTGAGTAAATAGACTCAATCTCTTGATGGGAAAAGCTGAAAAGTCATGGATTCAGGGTGTGGAATAATTACAGCCATTTTTACAAACGATCTACTGCTGGATTCTGGATTATATACTTGAAGTGCTCTGAGTGAGTTGTATTCTCTCTCTTACCTGTGCATACACAGTACCCTCTTCTGCATATTCACCACTTCTTTTCCCCAATGACTTCCGCTTATCCATCAGGATTAGACCAATATTACTTCTATTAGGAAGACTTCTTCGAAGTTGGAACTAGGCACGTTCCCTTCCTCTGTGCTCTTGTAATCCTTGCCCTGTGCATCCTTACAAAAATATATTATAATTTTTCCAGTATTCACATGCCTCCTACACTTGAGGAAAATGAAGGGATTATTGATTTATTAATTTTTACAACACAAGGCAGTTCTCATATATAGTGTTCAATAAATGTTTATTGAACAGTAGGGATATATTAGAAATTCACACATAATTACCAGCAATAGTGAAGCAGTATACATTTTCTAGGGATGAATTTGAAATTCTGTCTTTTAGCTAAGCCTAAAAGATGAGAGTTCAAAATTTGTCCAAATAGTCATTGATTAGGGGGGAAAAAAAGTCAGAGCTACTAAACTATCCAATAACTTATCTAAAAGATCAAATTGGATCCTTAATGTTATCAACTAATTCAGACACCATAACTTATACAGTGTGTTAAAAAAGTAATGGACCTGGCAATCAGCCCTGAAGGACTCCATTTGTCACATCTCCATGAGGATTTGCTACAATTTACTGCTATTCTATATATTTTAGGCTACAATCAGTTTTCTAGCTAGGTTGACACTTAGACTGAAGTCTTGCATTTTGCTCATTAACTTTTTCTATGATAGATTGTCAAAAGTCCCATCTGAACTCTTGTTAAATTACATCTACTTCTGTACCCTAATATAATTACTTGGTTGCTGCTGTGGCAACCTATAAATTGTCTGATTAAGACCCAATTTTCCCTTCAGTGACCTAAGATACAATTTCATATTTTGTTCCTCAAATGGGTCAAATTGTCTGTTTCTTATAAAGGATTTCAAAATTTTGCCTATTTTATTTCAGGTACTTACTATATATATGTTTGTGTGTATGTGTACACATATATATGTATATATATAATACATATATATAATATACATGATTATTCTACCTACCTTGTCTAATTGCCTGACACCCATGTACTAGAAGTTTAATTAGAGACAAAAAAAAATGTTTAATAAAGTCATCTTTCCTCTAAGTCTCAAAATATGTAAAATACATTACATAATCACATCTGATATATGGGATTTCTAGACCTAACCTTACTATGATTTTATGAGCTTCCTCACTTTAAGTTTCTCAGAAAAATACACTCAGCTTGAATGAACAACAGAAGATCTGACATCCTGTGTGAATATTTTTTCGTAACTTCTCTTTTGCTTTTGCTGGCCTAATTTTAAGATTTACTAATAACTTTTTGAAGTACCATCATATTGTTGTTCCTTTATCATTAAAATTAAAGCTTAATATATTATCCACATAAACTTGATAACTATAGAACTCCTGGATAAAAATCATCTAGGCACGTTATCTGCTTAACAGGTCTGTTGTGAGGGTTAAACAACACAAAAAAGTATTGTATAAAAACAGCACCTGGGACATCATAACCACACAATGAACATTATTTATTATTATTAAAATTATTTCTGGCTTCATATGAAGTTTATAATTTCTCATATCTTTTCAGCATTTACCTCTTATTTAATTTGAAATGACAATACCATCTTTGTGAAAGCCTTGTATAAACACAATTTTTTTCACAATAATTCTTCATGACCTTCAACTCCAGGTACTTTTTTTCTTTTGAATAAAATATTTTTTATTCCTAAATCTTTCCTGTTATATATTCCAATGCCCTAGCATTCCTTTCTCAAGGTTAATGTGGGTGGCCAAACTGGACATTTAAAAGATGGCATCACATACTCTCTGTATTCATAAAATCAGATATGTCCTACCATATTCATAAGTACAGCCAAGGGATTAAACTGGCTCCTGTCTCTCAGTCCTGCATTACACTAACCCGGACCCATAATGACTCTATTTCTTCCCACAGATGGCTTTGAGTCAATGCTCCCTTGAAGCATGAGCTTTATCATGTACTAAAATTGTTTTAAGAGAAAAATATTTGGAGTTAGAGTAGGTTTAAAACCTGACATGGTTATATCCAGCTGTGTGACCTTGGACAAGTCACACAACCTTTGAGAGTCCCCCTTTCTTCATTGATAAGTGGGATGGTAGTGATTTTGTAGAGGGTGATGACAATACTGTAGTGAAGAAAGCTTAATCCAGACTGAGTTAGGGTGAGAAGCAGATGAAATATTAGGAGTGAAATGAAAGACATACAGGCTACTCTTTCAGTAAATTGATTGAAGAAAAGTATCAAAATGGATAAGATACAGGGAAACATGAAGCAAAATATTTATTCTTTTCTTTCTTTTTTATTGCATGTGCAATGGTGGTGGTTTTCTTTTCTCTCAGATAGCAAAGACTTTGAGTGTATATAAAATCGTCAGGCATGTACAATTGTCCCTCCTTCTTTGCAGTTTTGCTTTCCATGGTTTCAGTGACTGGCAGTCAACCTTGGTCTGAAAATATTAAATGGAAAATTTCAGAAATAAGCAATTTGTAAGTTAAATTCCATGCCATTCTGAGTAGGCTGAAGAAATCTTGTTCCATTTTGCTGTGCTCATCCTGGGATGTGGATTATTGCTCTGTCCAGTGTATCCATGCTGTCTAGGCTACCCACCCATTAGTCATTTAGTAGTTGTCGTGGTTATCAGATTGGCTGTCATGCTATTGCAGCGCTTGTGTTCAAGTGACTCTTATTTTACTTAATCATGGCCCCAAGCACAAGAGTAGTGCTGCTGACAATTTAGATATGCCAAAGAGAAGTCATAAAATGTTTCCCTTAAGTGAAAAGCTAAAAGTTCTCAATTTAATAAGAAAAGAGAAAAATTATATGCTGAGGTTTGTAAGATCTATGGTAAGAATGGATCTTCTACCAGTGAAATTTGTGAAGAAGGGAAAAGAAATTCATGCTAGTTTTGCTGTTGCACCTCAAACTGCAAAAGTTATGGCTGTGCTTGATAAGTGCTTGATAAGTTCATATAAAAGACATGAACACCTGTTCTGATTGACAGCAGTTGGGTTCAGTACTATCCACAGTTTCAGGCATCCCCCATAGATAAGGGAGAACTGTTGATTGTTTGAGGTATGCATAGTTAGAAGAAGGAAAATCAATAGAAAAGAGAAAGTAGAAAGTACAAAGGAGAAAGATGATACCTGGAGAGAGGTATTGAGAGCAATGGTGCAGAAATTAGCTTAGAGAGAAGAGATTCCTCTAGCATAAGTTTGTATAGACAATCCTCTAGACAGGTTGGTTCAACTGACAATTTTTTTAACTTGACGATGGTGCAAAAGTGATATGAATTCAGCAGAAACTGTACTTTAGTTAACCATACAACAATTCTCTTTTTCACTTTCAGTAGAATATTCAATAACTTACATGAGATATTCAAAACTTTTTAATAGGGATTGCATTGAATCTGCAGATCACTTTGGATAGTATAGACATTTTAACAATGTTGAATCTGCCGACACATGAGCATGGTATGGTTTTCCACCTGTTTACATACTCTGCTATTTCCTTCTTCAGTGTTTCATAGTTTTCCCTATAGAGGTCTTTCACCTCCTTAGTTAAATCTATTCCTAAGTATTTTATTTTCTTTGTTGCTACTGTGAAGAGTATTGAGTCTTTGATTTAGTTCTCAGTTTGACTGTTGGTGGCACACAGGAATGCTACTGATTTCTCTACAGATTCAATGCAATCCCTATTAAAATACCAAAATAATTGTTCACAGACATAGAAAAAATAATTCTACACTTTATATGGAACCAGAGAAGACCCCAAATACTAAAAGCAATCTTAAGCAAAAAGAACAAATTGGAAGGCATCAATTTACCAGACTTCAAGCTATACTATGAGGCTATAGTAACTAAAACAGCATGGTACTGCACCAGAACAGAGACATAGAACAATGGAACAGAACTGAGAACCCAGATATAAACCATCCTCATATAGCCATATAATCTTTGACAAAGCAGACAAAAACATACACTAGGGAAAAGAATCCTTATTCAATAAAAGGTGCTGGAAAAATTGGATAGCCACATGTAGAAAACTGAAACAGGTTCCACACCTCTCACCTCTCACAAAAAATCCATTCACAGTGAATAAGAAACTTAAACCTAATGCATGAAACTATAAGAATTCTAGAAGAAAATGCTGGAAAAACTCTTATAGACATTGGCCTAGGTAAAGAATTTATGAAGAAGACCCCAAAGGCAATCACAGCAACAACAAAAATAAATAAATGGGACCTAATCAAATTAAAAAGCTTCTGCACAGTGAAAAAAACTATCATGAAAGCAAACAGACAACCTACAGAATGGGAGAAAATATTCCCATGCTACATATCCAATAAAGACCTGATAACTAGAATCTATACAGAACTCAGGAAAATCAGCAAGAAAAAATCAAACAACCCCATTAAAAAGTGGATAAAGAACATGAGCAGAAACTTTTCAAAAGAATACAGACTAATGGCCAATGAACACATGAAAAAATGCTCAACATCTCTAATCATCAGGGAAACCCAAATCAAAACCACAATGAGATATCACTTAACTCCAATGAGAATGGTCTTTATCAAAAAGTCCCAAAACAATAAATGTTGATGTGGATGTGGAGAGATAGGAACACTCATACACTGCTGGTGGGACTACAAACTAGTACAACCTTTGTGGAAAGTAATATGGAGAAACCTCAAAGAGCTAAAAGTAGAACTACCATTTGATCCAGCAATCTCATTACTGGGCATCTACCCAAAGGCAAAAAAGACATTTTATAAAAAAGACATCTGCGCTAGAATGTTTATAGCAGTACATTCACAATTGCAAAGATGTCAAAACAACCCAAGTGCCCATCAATACATGAGTGGATTAATAAAATATGGTATATGTATACCATGGAGTTCTACTCAGCCACAAAAAACAATGGTGATAAAGCACCTCTTGTATTATCCTGGATAGAGCTGGAACCCATTCTACTAAGTAAAGTATCCCAAGAATGGAAAAACAAGCACCACGTGTACTCACCATCAAATTGGCATTAATTGATCAACACTTCAGTGCACATATAGTAGTAACATTCATCAAGTATTGGGCAGGTGGGAGAGGAGAGGAGGGGATGGGTATATTCACTTCTAATGGGTGTGGTGCACACCATCTGGGGGATGGACGTGCTTGAAGCTCTGACTCAGGTGGTGCAAAGGCAATGTATATAACCTAAACATTTGTACCCTTATAATATGCTGAAATAAAAAAATAGATATTCAAGACTTTATTATAAAATAGGCTTTGTGTTAGATGATTTTGCCCAACTCTAGTGTTCTGAGTACATTTAAGGTAGGTGAGGATAAACTATAATGTTTGGTAGGTTAGGTGTATTAAATACATTTCAACTTAAAATATTTTCAATTTATGGTTGAGGAGCATCTGTATTAGTTTCCTAGGGCTGCCATAACAAATGCCACAGAATGTGTGGCTTAAACCACAGAAATTTATTTTCTCTCAATTCTGGAGAATATAAGTCACAGGTCAAGGTGTTGGCAGGGTTGGTTTCTTCCCAGGCCTCTCTTATTGTCTAGTAGATAGCATTCCCAGCTATATTGTGGCTTATTTCTTCAAATAATCAAAGTTTCTGTTTACATGTTACCTCTTCAGGGAGGCCTTCCTGACTATTCTATCTAAAATTACTTCCTCACTCCTCCAAACATTTAATCTGGCCTGGTTTTAATTTGTCATAGAAATGAATTTCAGAAATGATACAATCTGTTTGGTTTTTTTAAAAATATATATATATATATTGGTATATATTATATTTGTTCTTAATGTTCTTCTTAATGCAAGTTCCAAGATGAAAGACTTTTGTCTTATTTATTACAGTGTCAAATGGCACCTACACCATATTAAGAATGCAATAGTTATTGTAAGATATCAGCAAATCCATTGAGCTAAAAGATGCTGAAGCTTACAACACTATCAGATTGTGTGGATGAATCAATATCTCTTATGTACATAAGTTTAATTAGAAAAAATCTATAATTTCACCCTAATGAAGTATTTTCCTCCTGTTTTTCTTTCAAAGCTTTGAAGCAGCTATAACAGTTTGTTTTATTAAGATTCTTATTACATGTGGGAGATAAAGATAATTTTGATGTTTTGAATATCTACTCAACAGAAAAATAGTCATTAATATGTATATAAAAGAAGTTTGAAAGGGTGTGGCTTAGCTCTAAAGGGTGCATTTGTAAATCAAGGCATACTTCTTATATAAACACCCACACACATTTACACATATACCTTTAATGAATATGAAGAACACGGAAGACGATCTTTCTTTATATTGAAATCAAAAGTCAACATTCAACGTAGACTTTCATATGAATTACTTTTCTGAGATAAAGGTTTGAAGCAAGTATTTTTTAAATTGGAATAACTAGAAGAGCTTAGTGTTAGATTTATGAAAATTTTGATATTACCCGCACGCTTCTCTATACGCCTAAACTATTTTATTAGAAATGGAAACAAAACAAGACCTTTTAAGACAAATAAGTATGTTTAACTCTATGTTCTGGTTTTCCATGGGATCAAAGATTTGGATTATATCTTAGAGACATGTCAATTTCTCAAAACCAATATTGGGCAAATTCACACTATCCAGCCCAGCCAGATTTGCTTCAATTAGTATAGTTGTGATAACCCAAAGAGAAAAAGAAAACTCTTAAGACATATTAAGAATAAGAATGATGACAATTCTACTCATTTTTCACCGTGATGGCCAGTTCCCCTCACCTATGCCAAGCACACCTTCATACACACATGAACTCCAGTTTTCCCTCATGGAGGACCCATGTTACATGGCCAGACCATGTTACATGGTCAGCTTGCAGTAGCATCCAACCTAGTGAAAGAACAAGGGAGTGTTGAATTAAAAAATTCAGCTTCCCTTGTCTACACGACTTCAGGTGCTTTATTTAGCCTCTCTGTGCCTCAATTCTATCATTAATAAATTGAGATAGTTTTTAAAAATATGCTCCTTGCAACCCAGTATATTGTTTCCATGACCTGTTACAGATTCAGGCTCACAGTTTGTAAAGTGCTGTTCTCTTATAATGTTTGAACAGTTATTATTGGTTTTATTTTTTCTATGAAATATTTGATAAACATGAATATTTATAAAGAAACACAGGTACGATTATAAAGAAACATGATTGTACATAATTGTGGGTCTCTGCTTCCCTTATGATACCAACCTATAAGTAAATGGATACCAGTATGGTTAAGTTTCTTGATAAACATTGCCATAGTTCTTATCATAAAGCAATATGGCCCATTTAGTCAATAAATTAGTCTTTTTAAATTGTACATATTTATGGGATACAGAGTACTATTTCATATGTGAATGCAAATGTGTAATAATCAAATCAAGGTAATTAGCATATCATCACTTTGAGTATTTATCATTTCTTAATGTTGGAAACATTTAAAATCCTCTCTTCTAGCTGTTTGAAATTATGTAATAAATTATTGTTAACTATAGTCACTCTATAGTGCTATAGAGCACAAGAGCTTATTCTTCCCATCTAGCTGTAATTTTGTTAACCAATCTCTCCTTATCCCTGCCCCTGGCCTTCCCAGCCTCTAAAAACTATAACTCTACTCTCTACTTCTACGAGCTCAAGGATTTTATTTCCCATGTATGAGCAAAAACATGCAGTAATAAATTAGTCTTTTGTTTGTGTATTTCAATCTCTCTTGAGTTAACAAATGAGTCATGATCCCTGAGTCTGATTTCTGGATCACCAACAAGATCACAATTTTGCACTTGAAATATAAAGGACCACACCCTGCGTTTCTGTGAACCATAAACATGAAAGTCTCCTTGTAGTTCTTCCAGACAGCTAGCCAGTCTCCATACATTTCTGGAAATTTAGGCTATCACAAGGCAACATCAGCCTACATAGAAAAAGAGCATATATAAATGTTTCTACTAACTTGAGGATAGAGTTTTTGCAAGGCCTTAAGATTGTCACTTAATATGACTATTCCAATCACTCCTCAGTTTCCCATTTATTAATATAAAAACAAACAAAAATTAAGTATGAGTAGATCATAATAAATAGTGTCTTGACTGGACTTCATTGTTTACAGTAAGGGAGACCACCATAAATGGCTACTATGTGATTAGATCTATAATATGACTAATCCTGTGAAAAATTAACATACCTGTTTGTGTGTATGTTTTGCTATATCCCTTATCTAACACAAGCAGGTATTGGTAAAATTAATGAGAAGCCATGCGTGAACTATAATTCCAACTTGCCTGGGGAAAGATAATATGAAAAATGTCGACAAAAAATGCCTTCTCTTTTATGTTTGTTAGTTTTGTTTTGTTTTGTACTTGATAAGATTGGGCATCATTTGAACAACTAACTGCAGGAAGGAGAAATGCATCTTAACAAGCACATCTCTGTGTCAGGCGCCTTTTATACAATTCTTCATTTTATTCAAACAGCAATTTTAGAAAGTTAGCATGATCTTGCTATTTTACAGATACGAAAACTGAGACACAAACATGTTAATTTATTTTCCTGCGATTATACAGCCAAAGAGTGGCTATGTAACGTGTAAACCCAGTGTTAGTGTGGCTGAACTACAAAATTCACATTCCATTTGTTAAGCAAGTGAGTAAATTTAAGACAATCCAAAATGCAATACATACTATAGGGAATTGTTTTTCTTACACGAATGCCAGTAAGATGATAAAAAATTAAGTTGAAATAAATGTTATTTCAAATTCCATTTAAATGTTTCTATTTTGACTCCTGAGTGGAAAACACTACCTATCCTAGTGTATACTTCTCTAGTCTAGATAATTTAGGGTTCTATTAAGTCCTCTTATTGAAAAGTAAATAATTTCTTACATAAAGTTTATTTTCACTACACTTAATTGTGCTTGATGACAACAATTTATATTTAATTCATATATCTTTAGTGCCTAGTCAATTATCATCAGAGCATCACTGTTTTCACAACTGTGCCAGATCCAGCATTCGGCAGTGTTGAATAGTGATCCCCCCAAAAATATGTCCAAGTACTAACCCAGGTACTTGTGAATGTGAGTTTATTTGGAAATAGTGTCTTTGCAGATGTAAATAAGTTAAGGATCTCACCATGAGACTGTCTTCAATTTACAGTGGGCCCTAAATATAATGACTCATCCTTAAAAAAGAAAGGAGAGAAAGATTGGTCACAGAGAGAAGGTGATGTGAATATGGAGACAATATTGGAGTGATGCAGCCATAAGCATAGAATGTCAAAGATTTCCAGCAACCACAGAGACGTGGAATGGACTCTCTCAGAGCTTCCAGAAAAAAAAAAAGAAATCAACCCTGTTGACAACTTGATTTTAGACTTCTGGTCTCCTGGACTATGAGAAAATAAATTTCTATTGTTCTAAGCTACCAACTTTGTGATAATTTGTTTTGGCAGCCCTAGAAAATGAATACAGGCAGATTTAAATTACTTTAATACAGAAAAATACATTTGTCTTAGCTATCTGGCCCAATTGATTTACGAGTGGATTTGAAATTATTTCTCTATGCAAATCAGTAATTCAAATTAGTAAATGCTTCACAAGTGACTTTCCTGTTGAAAAAAGTAAATCTCAGACAAACATAATAAATCTCATGATGTGATTATAGGATCTTATAGACCTGAAACCTGAAATTTTAAAAAATAAAATTGGAGACAATGAAAGGCTTGGCTGTAAATAGATTTATCATAAACTCAGTATCTCTTAGTAAATTTCAAAGAAATTTGCAAACATTTGTAAAATAATATTAAGACATTTAATATGTTTGTAGTTCTTAATATTTATCTCATTTAATTCTTACAAGGATCTTATAAGACAGTATTCTTATTATCTCTAATGTTTCTGTGAAAAAATTAAAGAAGACAGGAAAGAAATTAGTTTAAGCTATACAGCTAGAAAGTATAAATCCAAAATTCAAACATAGTTAGTCAATTTTTAACCTCAATTATTTTATTCATTTCATGTCATCTGGGAAACCTCATTTTTCAGGAAGTGGAAAGTGCAAACACCAATGACCCAAGAACATGTTCTAAAAAGCATAATTCAAAAATGAAACTGAATAAACAAAAGAATGCTAAAGATATAAAATGCCATGTGCATTTTACAGTTATATGAACTGAAAGAGGAACTCAATGGATCTTGTAAGAAGACTCAAACTAGGTGTATGCCTTAAAACATTTCATAAATATTTTATTTGGCTCTTTTATGCTGTGTTAAATTTCCTTCCTAATGTGTAAAAGGCTGTGTACAGTCTGAAAATAGAGTCATTAAAAGCTTTACAAAAAACCATCCAATGGTGGTGACCGGCCTTTAGCCTGCCTCTAAATACATCCTTTGTGTATGATCAGTGAAGATGAGAAAGATAATGGAAGAAGCAGTTATCGCATCAAACCCTAATGTGAAGCTAGCTAAGAAGAAGTTATCGTCAGTCGTCTAGGATAACCAGAATGTTCCCTAATTTACATTTGGTAGTGTTTTACAAAATAGGGTGGAAGACAGAGAGAGGGACAATGACATTGTTACAAAACTCTAAACTGTTGAAAGATTGTGTTAAACTTAAGAACATATGAATCGTCTGGCCTGATCTTTCACTTTCTTGACTCCATCATTTGTCTCTTACCATTAACCAGGGAAGACCTTGAACCTATGGGACAGCTGTGAACTGCTAGGTAATTTGAATGTCATTACAAAGTGCTGTATGTACAATTTAGTAACTTTTTTCTCTAATCTCATTCTCTGTAATCCTTCATGCTTCCAATAAAGCTAAATTTTCTAGATTTAAATATAATAAAGATGCTGATCTTTTTAAATCATTCAATTTTTCTTACTTATATGTAAGATCACTTTCAATCTCTTCAGAAGAAAATATGTAGGATCTGAAAAGGGAGACGGTGAGTTTGAATCACAACTCCACACTTACTAGGTGGTCTTGTGCAAATCAATCTGTCTAAGCTTCAAAATCTTTATCTGAAAAATTGAGGGTCATAATAGTACCCACTGCATAGGATTATAGTTACAATCAATACAGAAAACATGTGCTAAGTGCTTAGCCTAAGTACTTGCATAATCAGTACTGCATAATATTAATTGTTATTAATATTACACATCATTCACCAATTGGCCTCATCACATGTTTACAACTAAATATCTATTGGTCATGTTCATCTTCCTTTTCATCGTAAGCCATCCAGTTTCACATACCTCTTTGGTATGTGTGTTACCTTTGTCTAAAACATGTGGTGAACTCCTGACACATTTTTCAGTATCCAATCCAGGTATTATCTCCTCTGGGAAAACTTAAGCAGGTAAGGTCCCTGGCCCCTTGAATTGTGCTATCATAGCACTTGAGAGCATTTCTCTCTCAGCACGTCTCTTGCTGGATCATAGACATTTTGGGGCATCTGTTCTTCCCAGTATTGGAGAATCTGTCCATCTTGCTAAACTAAAGCAAGTAATTAGTCATATTTATCCTTTCCAATACCTGGAACATTTCCTAGAACATTGGGTGGTGAGTGAATATTTAGTGAATACAAATAAATTAACCAATTTGTGCTATGCCAAAAAATCCATTTGGTAATAGTTTTGGCTCCAGTAATGGAGCAGAAGCTTTTATCATACTAATCCTTTCAGTAAGAAAAACTATAAACTATGAACCAAACATTTAAAAACAACAATTATTTGAAGGTGCTAGGAAATGCCCAAAGGCAAGCAAGAATTAGAGGTGATTCAGTCTAGAAAGAAAGAAATTGCATTGGGAAATTTGTGTTTATGTGACTTTTTCCCTGGGGCATCTCTGTCTATGTGACATGGGGCAGCTTAAACTCAAGCAGAAAGCCCAAGTCTTACTGGCTTGAAATCTCAGAGGACAGCATCTGGGGCTGCTAGCACAGCTGGAAACTGAAAGGAAAAATGCCAGCAAGGAGGTAAGCACTGAGAGACAAGCCCTGAAATCTCAAACTTTGGCTAACTTCTAAATTGCACAAGCATAGAATGGACTCCAAGGACTCAGAAAAGTGGGACATCTATAAATCTGAAAAAGATGAGCAGATACTTCAGCTGATTTACACAAGGAGAAATAATGTGAAGTTTGAATCCTGTTATGTTTCAGGGGGGGTTGATGAGTAGTTTTGGCATTTTATTAAAGCCCCGAAGGGCTAAGCCTTAAGAAAAAGATGACAGCTCAGGACTAAGGCTAAGAGCAGAACCAAAAACAGACTATCTTAATAGATCATAAAACTAATCCTCCACATATTCAGGATGATCTACCATTAATTTAACTGTCTACTAGGACAAAATTAACACTCTTTGGAGAAAGATAACAGAATACACAGTATCTTTAACATATCATCAAAATACCCAATATATAATACAATATTACTAGACATGTAAATAAATAGGAAAATATGATCTATAATTAAGAGAAAATGAATAATAATCAAAATAGACCCACAAATGAAAGCAAGCTGCTATAGATTTTATTTGTAGGTTAATTTATCTTTTAAGACAAGGAATAAATATTACTACAAGTAATGAGAGATATTTCCTAATAATGAAAGTCAGTCCCATCAGGAAGACATGACAGTCTTAAATGAATATACACCTAATCACAGAGCTTTAAAATACTTGTAACAAAAACAGAGCTAAAGAAAGAAACAAACATGCCTATAATCTAAATGAGATATTTTAACACTTTCTCTAAGTAATTGATAAAATAACTATACAAAAATATCAATAAGAATAAAGAAGATTTGAATGACACCATTAACTGTCTTTATCTAATTGAAATTTATAGAACATTGCACCTACCCGACAACCACAGGATACACATTCTTTTCATGTGTGGATGAAACATTTGTTAAGATAAACCATGTGCTAAACTGTATGTCTTAATATATTTCAAAATAATAAGACTTGTAGAATATGCTTTGTGATGGCAAAAGAATTGACTCAGAAATCAAGAACCATAAGTTATATGGAAATGCTCCAAATATTTAGTAATTAATAAACATACTTTAAAATAACCATAGAGCAAAGAAAAAATCTCACAATAAATTAGAAAATATTTTGAATGGAATTAAATTAGAATGAAACATATCAAAATACATAGGATGTAGCTAAAATAGTATAGAGATGGAAAATCATAGTTTTTAGTATTAGTATGAGAAAAGAAGAAAAGCTTAAACCAAAGTCCAATAAGATCACCACTATCTTTACACATACTCACAAACTTGTCTCCTTATGATTCAGTTGTACCCTCCAGGAGAAATCCTAGCTCTAATTGAACCTAGAGTTCTAAAATTCATAGTTTCTTCATCTCACTTTTAAACATAAGCAACATAGAAATTGGTATAAGAGGTTTCAGGAACATTCATCAGCACATATCCCTCTCTTTTCCTCTCTACCGCCCGTACGTGATCTTATGCATATGTGTACACACACACACACACACGTATATGTTCTTCAAGATAACAAGAAATAAAACTGTCTTTGCAATTGTGGTTAATAATGAAATTCCTTATCATGGTTGATGTTTCTCGTCTTACACTTGAATGTTTCTTTATCACTTGAAATGTAAAACCTCTACCTCCTTTTATATCTTGTGTGATTGGTCCAGGCATTGGATCTTCTCTCAGGCTTTCCATTATTACTTTCTCCTAAAAAAATGTACCAGATAATAGAAACATAATCATATATTTAGTCTCAGGTTTTTAAAGCATATCTGACTTAGGCTTTCCTGTATTCACAAATGTAGGCTGAATTCAACAAAATCACAACAGCATAGCAAAGGAGTTTATAACTCAATTACCTATTAGGCAGGATTCTCAGAGATAGTGGGTGAAAATGCTCACTCATTTGTTTCTGATATCTCCTTTTACAAATAGCCATTTTCAATGCTTTTAGTAGCTTTAAATTTAAAGAAATATTTTTTTAAATAAATAGAATGAGTCATCTATAAAGATAGTTACATCTTTGGAACAGGGAGACATATAACTCATTCATGCCTGGAGAGTCATGATAAATGTTTTCTAAATTAATGAAAATAAAAACAGATTTTAAAGTTTAAAGAAAAATATTCTTATGCTTTTATAGTTCTATGAATGTATTTTCCCCTTGTCATTCTATAGTTGTGTTGAAAGAAAGATTCTGGTTTATAAAATTTTGTTTGTTACTTACTTTATTGTAACAAAGCAATAAGAATTTAATTAATTAACCTACCGGCCTATTTGTTTCATTAGGATATATGTCATTTTTAATCTGGTAGCTTCTTAGTTAAATGTAGTATTTAAATGCATTCAGGATTACATGTGCATTTCTGGGCTTGCTGTTTTGATGAACACCGCTGCTTTTTGGTAAAGAATTGACTAATTTTAGTTGTTATTTCATTCTGATTTCTATTAGATCTCATTCTCTCTGAGTACTACCATCTATTTTTCCAGGTTTTAATACTTGTCATTCAACTTCAACTTCATCAATATCTACAAACTCTTGACACAATTGTGTCCACTGTCTCTTGTCCCCTCCATGTTCTCACTTCCTGCCTTATTCAGCTGCAACCCAGTGGTCTATCATGATAATCTACTTTCGAATTTAACTTTCATCCCCCCGTTCCCTTTCTCTCCTTTGAATATACCTGCCAAAACATAACTCAAATTAAATCCAAATTACAATCTATTTCCTGCCTGGAACCCAACACATGCATACAGATGGAGAAAAACATAATCTTACTGCCTGGATTAACCTTAAATTCTTGACCCTAGATATCAAGAGAACACTTAGCATTATCTAGCCATTGTTCTACATTTCACCGTTAAATTTGTTTTCCCACTATTCAAGATAACAATTTATCATGAAACCTCCAAAGAACTGTCTTTTCTTTTTCAGTCTATGACCTAAATTTCTATTCATTGAGAAAAAGCAATCAGATAAATTCTACCTCATTTTCTTATCCAATATATATAACTATATATACAAATCTTTATATATGTAAATATAGAGAAAGATATGTAGATATTCTTTTTTACTCTATTTCAATTAAGAAATGTCCATGCTCCTATAGAATACTAACTTCCCACTTGAACACTAGATCTTATGTTCTTTTATTTGCTTAAGGATTTTATCTTCTTTTTCTTTTACATCATCAATGTACTTTTTCTTAAGCTTATATCCTTCTTTGGTTATCACTTTACACATTTATTTCTGTGTAGAAGCCCTTTTTGAAAATGTTTGCTATACCCTAGTAACATATATCCTGTTTACTCTTCAAATTGCTCCAATTTGCTTTCTCCCTCACTTCTCCACTGAAGTTACCCTAATGATCACTAAATACTTAAATACTTCCTTATTGCTAAATCCATTAGAAACCTCTCTGTTCTCATTTTACTTTTTGTTTCAAACAACCCAGACAGTAAAGTTCCACTTCTTAGGCTTTTAAGGCTTCAAATCCTTCTAACTTTCTTTGTGGTCCTTTGGCCTTCTCCTGAATGATCTTCCTCTCCCTTACCCAAATACTGGAGTGGTCCAGGGATGAATTTTAAATCCTGTTCTCTTCTCTAGCAATATTTTCTTCCTAGGTGGTTATATTCCCATGAATTTAAATAGCACTATATACTATGACTCTAAATTTATATCTCTGTTTCTTTTCCCTCCCACATCAGACTCATACTTTCATCTGTCTGCTTGATCTTTCCAATATGATATATAACACATTGGTGGCTCTTCTCTGTCTTGAAGACTCATTGTAAATGTTAACTTTCTAGATAAGTCATTCTGTCTAAAATTTTTTTGTCCTATCACACTACTTAATTCACTAAAAGATTGGAAAGATGTTTATTTGTCCTTTTCTATATTTGCTTACTATCTTAGACCCTTAACAGAACATAGTCTTCTTTAGAGCAAGGTTTTTGTGAATTATGTTTGCATCTTTATTTTCAGTACCTGTAAGGACATTTAACATATAGAAGGAACTCAGAAATGCTTGCTCAAGGAACACTTAGATAACACATTCATGAGCTAAATTCTAGTATTTGTCCATTCTAGTACCCATCAAATCTTCAGTTCTACTGAAAGATCGAGTGATTTGTTAAATAAAACACCTACAGTAGGTTCAAAATATCCTAAGGATACAACTTGCCTGTATGCGTAAAATTGCAGAATTTATCAGTATATACCACTGGTTTCAAAGTCCTGTCTTTCCACATGTGATGTGGTATCGTGGTTTATTTTTAGGCATACATATAGACAGTTTTACACTATTTCTGATATTTATTTGTTTAGGCAAAATTTTTTTAGTTATTTGCCTGAGTATTTATAACCTATAAATTTTTATCGTCTATTTTTACAGTGAAATTAATTCTTTTCTTTCTGTGCTTCAAACTAAGAGTTTGTATAGGATTGAATTGGATATCTACCAGTTGAGATGACTGGGGTAAAAGACCACATATGAAAATTGCATGACAAATAATAGGAATTTGCTGGCAAATTCACTTGTATTTGAATACATATGATTATGAGATTATTAACTAAACAAATATTGCCAAACACATTCCACAAAACATACATTTGCAGTGTGGACAAATCTACTCTTTTATTTAAAGTGCCTGACTTTATGCTCAAATTAAAAAGATAATACGAGGTCCCAAACCACAGTTTTCTGTTAAAATAGTAGGTATTTTTATTGCTCTACTTAATCTTAAAAAGTTCATGTTCCAGTTAAAATTGATGACTTTTTTTTTTAATTTCAAAGTATTATGAGAGTACAAATGTTTTTAGCTTCACCAAAGACAAAATAAACTAACAACACGACAGGCTTCTGAGGTGCCACAGAGGGAGATACACAGTCTCATTCATGGAGATTCCTGCCAGAACATATAACCTGAATCTAACCACACATAAACAACAAGATAATTCTCCAAAATAGTGGTCTTAGATGCTTAAAAAATGCCAATGTCATGAAAGTAAAAAACAAACATCAAAAGGCCTACTCTAGATTAAAGGAGACCCAAGAGACATGACAACCAATGCAGTGTGTGGACCTTAACTGGCTAGTAGATTCAATGGGAGGGAAGAGCTACAAAGGACATTTTTAGAAAAACTAGGGAAATTCTAGCTTTGGAAAAATCTAGAACTGGATTGTATATGGGATGATTTTAATATTCAACATTAAATTTCTTGGGCATGAAAAAATAAAATAAAATAAAATTGATGACTTTGTGATTATTAGTGAGACTGAATAAAATTAAGCATAATCCAAGCAAATGCACCAATTAAAATAGGAAACAATAACTAAATCTCCTGTGCTAATCAGAGAGCAGATTTTGGTTTTGTTTTGTTTTGTTTGCATTCACTGACAGCTTATTTTACGTCTCACAAACTACTTGGTAAGTAATCACAGTCTAAAAGTTAAGTGATCATTTCTTCCCAGAGGAAAATAAACACTTAAAAGTATGAGATTCAGAAACTAGTATTTGTTTGCTGTTTATTTCAAATTCCATATTTTTATTTCCATGAATTATTATTTCAGAGTCTTTAATATCATATATAATTAACTCCATATTTCCAAATTTGTACTAGCCCATCAAAATTTGCAATATAATAAATCATGTAGGCAGTCAACATTGAAACATTCAAAAATCACTGAACACTTACACTTGAGAAATGAACTTGAGATTAGAAAGAAGAAAGTTTAGAACATAAATAAAATAGAATGTAAGCCAGCTTCAATGTTTTTGTTTGTATCTATTCTGTAAGCAATGAAATCTTTCTTTATTTCATTGACATCTCCATTCAAATAGGTCAAAATGAGCATAAAATGTAGTATGTTGTACCAAATTTCATTCTATGGAAATAAGGTATATGTATGGTTTCTGTGTAAAATAGAAGTGTTTCTAAAAGAGACACGTTGAGTAAAATATCAAAAAATACAGATTTACCACACAACTAACTTTATAATCTGACCTCTGCTCATCTTTCTAGTATTTACCTTTCTCTTCTTTCACATTCAATGCCTTAGTCCTATTGAAATAATTTTTGTACCTGAATCTCTGTATTTTTCCCCTGCTGTTTTATGAGCTCTCACTTCTACCCGACACACCCCATCCTCTACCCCTAATCTTTCCTGTAACCCAACTTTTCCTGGCTTAATGATGCCTACTTTTCAACTCAGATACAATTTCTGTCTCTATCTTACTCACTGCCAAGCCTAGAACAGGTATCCCTCAAGACACTTCCATATCAACCTGGACATATCTCTCTCATGTCACTAAAGACACATTATTTTAATCTTCTTGCTACTGTTTCTCTGGGTCAAAAGGCAGAGAATGTGTCTCATACTTCCTCTTTTTATTCTGAGCTCTAAATGGTTTTGTAATTGCCTGATTGTGTGATGATAGGTACACAACAAATGATTACGTAATGAATAAACTGTTAAGCACAGGTGACAGCACAAGAGGTAACAAGACATAAAACAGGAATGACCAATTCACCCAAGAAGAAATAAAATTAATTAAATATACCTTGCTTGTTATACAAACTAAAGGAGTGGAAATTAAGAAAAGTTTTTCTTCATTCATTCATTCAAAAGAGAATATATTAATGACAATATTCAGTGATAGCAATTATGAGATGAAAATGCTATAGTCATATATTACTAATAGGAATGTAATAAGAATGTTTTTATAAAAATTATCATAAAGAATACTGAGAACCATAAAAATGTTCATGGCCATTTGACCCCCTTTGAGATTTTATTCTGAAGAAAGGAGCCAAAGGACAGAAAAGCTTTTATCTCCAACTCAGGGCTCATTCCTGAGCATCAGACACATCTACCCTGCTGACAATTAGATAGCTCTACTAGGGCATTTGGCAGGCACTCAAATTCAACATGTTTCAAATTAAATCCATTCCTCCCTGGAAACTTGGAACACGGTTATGCGCCAGAGTATATCCTTTCTTAGTTAACAGAACCACCATCAACTCAATTGTTTACATGGGAAACCTGGGAACTATTTTCAAATCCCTCCTCTCTACTTCATTTGGTTCATCAATTAAACACAAAGTCCTTTTCACTTTGCCAACTCCAATCACTTCTTTCCATCTCCCCTCTCAATACCTTAGCCCAAGGGTCTAACATTCCTCACTTGAATTCTTAGCCCATCAGTTTTGCATAGTTCAAACTAAAGCAAAGATACTTCTAGAAGACAAGTTGTATCGTGTTACTCTCCTTAATAAATGTTGCTCAGTGTTTTCTTACTGTTATCACTTACTGTTTCTGAACTTGTCTTAAAAGGCAAAATGCTGTTCACTATAGGACTTGTCCCTACTTCTTATGCCACGGGCTAGCCAGTTTCTCTAGTCCTTCTGGGTCTTTGCACTTGATTGACTCACTGTTCGAAAGGGTCTCCTTGTCCTATCTCTCCTTCATCTGGATAATTCCTTCTCATCTATAAGGTTTCTGCTTAGGTGTTACTTCCTCTGAAAAACCTTGGCACAGTGTATATTTCCTCTTACACCATGTGTAATAATAAATACATTTGTTAATTAACTTTCTGGCATACTAGACTCTAGGAAGGTTAGTATTATTTCTATCTTGCCTATCAATGTATCCTTGATGCCTGCTATGCTAAGAACACAGGAAATATTGTAGAATAAAGAACAATGCAGTCACCAAAAAAAATGAAAGAGTACAACAAAAGTAATCACAATCATTGCTGGAAATTATACAGAACAATGGTTACTCATATTTTTTTTAGAAATGAGAATTGCTTCAAAGTTTTAGATTAAGTAACCTAGCGATATGTGTTAAGGTTAAAATTTTTTTTCACTCTCTTTGGAGCAGTAATTTTAGTTTGGGAAATATATTATGCAGATATAAAACCTCTAGCATATGAGGACCTATACCCAAAACATTTATTAAATCATTATTTGTAGTGGTTGACAAAATTAAAAATAAAAACAATTAACAAATAAGAAACAAATGTTCATCATTAAGGGATTAGTTGAATTATACTTTTAAGATTTATTGTTTTTAATTGACACATAATAATTGTACATATTTATGGGGTATGGTGTGATGTTTTAATACATGTCTATGCATTGTGTAATGGTCAAATCAGAGTAATTAGCATATCCATAACTTTATACATTTATTATTTCCTTGGATGAAAACATTAAAAATCTTCTCTTCTACCTACAATCACCCTACTGTGCAATAGAACACTAGACCTTATTTCTCCTATATAACCATACTTAGTATCCATTGACCAACCTCTCTCCATTCCTCCCTCAGCCCTCCCTAGCCTCTGGGAATCATTATTCTACTCACTACTTCTAGAGATCAACTATTTTAGATTCCAAATATAAGTGAGATCATGTGACATTTATCCTTCTATTCTCAGCTTATTTTATTTAA
>CAUYRT010104865.1:0-23960 GCA_963574885.1 Lepilemur ruficaudatus | reverse complement strand
GGTATTAGGGGTCTCAATAGGGGGTAGGAAATCCTCTAAAACTGATTTATGTGAATAGCTGTACAACTTGGTAAATTTACTAATAACCATTTAATTGTATACTTAAAATTGAGTAAAGACATGATATGTAAATTACACTTCAATAAAGAAAAAATCATTATACAATAAAAAAATTAATTTAGCTTTATCATACAACCTTGTGTTTCTCACAATGATATTAGAAAATTTATAGGCCAGTGTTTCTTATTTTAATAATTGTGCATTTAAAGTATGTTAGAAAAAATATAATTATCACATAAAACCTGTGGGTTTTCACTTATATACATAAGAAAAACTTTACTTTTAAAATAAATAAGTAGAAATAGTTGATTTAATGAATTCTAAATAAATATTACTGGTGACATATGTCTATGGCAAAAATCATTTTCCACAAAGCCCTCACATTTGATTTTTAAAAAATGTATGATATGATTCTTCTGTGGAAACAACTATTAGCAAATTATGAATCATTTTGGAAGGCTGACTATTGAAGATCTATTTCCTGGGAAAATAATCCTAATTTTAATAGTTATCTTATAGAAACAGAAGCAATTTGTTATCAATTTATGCATTTAATAATATTGTTTAGTAATTTCCCTTTACCTTTGAAGATTATGTGTTGCAAACTATTCCTTAGAAATTCACTATCTCAATATTTGAAGCATTTAAAAGCAAGCAGGCTTTTGAAAATATGTTTTGTAAAGCTTTTCGTAAAGTAAGTTTTTGGCCATTCATAAGAATATTAAATTCAAGAACAGATAAAATTAGAAATCAGAAAACATTTTCTGAGTGTGTGTGTTTTTCTATATAAGAGAGCAAATAAAACGCCAACTCATTTCTAAGACTTTCTGTTTACATTTTACAGCAAAGTTCACATAATGACAAACTGCAAAGCATATATTTCCTTTTTGTTGAGGCCAAGAATTGCTGCATTCATGTTCACTTCTTGCTCTGGGCACATGTCTTGACACACTGCTTCAATTTACAGGAACCTCCAAATTCCAGCCAAGAAATAACTGGGTGAAAGCTTTAGGCAATTCCATAATCCATTTTGGGCTTTTATCCTTTTAGAGTGTGTAGTTTATTCAATAGGCCTATCTAACTTTTTATTTACTTATAGATACAATTTGCCCTTTTGAAATAACTAATATTGCGGCAGCTAGAGATCTGATTAAGTTATGCAAAACTTCCCATGTGCAGATAAAGACATGTAAAAGAATGTGTGGTTTGGGTAATAGCTCTCCTATCTTTTCCCAGTTCAACATATGCCAAGGTTAATCTCATCTAATGCCCTTGGTTTTTGGCATGTAAAGAATTTTATACAATCATTATTCTCCTACCATACCCTCATGAATTTTAATTTCTGACAAGCTGAGGGACTTGGCAAGGCACTAAATCTTTTCTGACTTTAATTTCCTCATCCGTAAAGGAGTGGGGTTGGCTAGGTGATTGCAATAGTCCTGTGGGGTGTTAGGATGCTTGCGAAAGGAAGGCTGGCTTTGACACCATGTTTAAACGTGGAAAATGTTCATATGATTTTTTGTGAGTTAGTCAATTAGGAGTCTTAAAGGGAATGTTGGAATTTTAAAAATCAGGGTATCTCCAACTGCATATCCATTTGACAATTATTCTAGTAATTAATGACTTTCTTTGCATCGATTCACTTGTTACTTCAAGAAGCTTATACAAAACACAAAATATATATTGCTCTTAGGAGTGGAATACCTGTATCATTTCTGACAAATAGAAGGTAATTATTAAAACAATTACAAAAGAGGGAAATCATGATAAACCAGCTAGACATTGTTGTTTACTAAAAGCTTTGAGCTCTAGTTCTGCTCTCAGGACTTAAAAAGATTAGCAGAGCTTAGAGAGGTGTTTAAGACATACTTGCAATGACTAACTTTCCTCATCAGAAAAGGCTGTAAGAGAGTTGAAAATGGAGTAATTCTCTCACTATGAGTTTCAATATCATTTAAATGCTGCGGCAACGTACCATTTCATGTCATCTCAGCTCCCTGTTTAGCACCTCTGAAACAATGTTATAAAAGAATATGGATGCTGAAGTCCTATATAAATTCGTGATTACACAGCTCTGTGATCTCACTACTTTCCTCTTTGTCTAGCTATGTTTGAAAGCTTTCGTATTTCATAACGGTAAACTTTTGGGTTCTAAAGATGAAGAATCACTTATTTTTGCTTGCCAATCAGTATCAACAACAGGGAGTACTTAAAAAAAAAAGATCGTGAAGTTGCCTGCAAGCAGAGTCCAAAGTCCAAAAGACCTGTTCATACTTTTGCATATTTGGGTCATGAAGTTCACACCAATATTTAAGCCAATAAAATAGAAACCCTCTGTGCTTCTTCTGGTTTAAGAGTAAGTACCATAATGCATAGTTTGCAAATATTTAGAATCTTATACTGAAGACCTCATGTATAGCTTGCTCTCTATTAGGCTATTTGAGAAGAAATTCATTGCTATTTGAAAATAGCTTCTGGAGCACATTTCTGTTTCTTGGAGTGATGAAACTCCCACAGATGTTGGGCGCACACACCCTCATAAAGGGATTCACAGAACTGCTCCTTCATTTGGAGTCTTTCACACCATGCTATGGCATCTCTGGCTGGTAGAAGCAAGGCTTCTTTTGTGCTTTAAAATAAAGCCGGCCTGTGGGTGGCTGGGGTGATAAGCTTAGGGAAGCACGTGCCTGTGATGGTCTGCTGGTCCCATCCTGTTCTCATGCTTATTGCTACCTATTTAAAGAATTGGTATCCATGCACTTGGTGAATGACCTAAGTCCTTGGGTAGCAGGGATGTGAGCAGGTGGTGAAAACAGGCAATAGAAGGAAAAGCAAGACCTAGGAACTATATTTTACCATGAAGTCAAATTCCTATTTCTGTCCCTAGGATTTTTGTGCAGTGGTTAGAAAAGAATGTTAATGGGACACTGTTTTTCCATCTGCTTCTCTCTGAGCCAGCTGAGATGATGCCAGTTAGTAAACCTGGGACCCTAAACCTAATTGTTTTAATCATATTATTTGTAGGAAAAAAATGTAAATTGAGAAATATCTAATTAAAATTACTAAAGCATGTTATCTGAAACGAGAGAGATGAGGAGTTAACTTAATTTGGGACACCCTTAGAACAGGAACAGTATTCTAATCAGACTTATGTTGATCTAGCACCATCCTTGGTACCTTATGGCTTGTACATATTTGTTGAAGAATTGAACAAATTAGAATCCAGACATATGGTTGCATTGAAACTCCATAAAAGAGTGTTCATAGAAAGCAAAGAGAGGTGGGAATTAAAGACTGTGTTCCTGGTTTGAGGGAGATTGTTCTGAGGATATCAGGTTCATGGCTGATTAATAGAGGAAGGGAAGGATGAATCTCACTTATTTATCTGCTATAATCTTATTAGGTCTTTAAAATTAAAACATTAATATATTCACTACCCAAAGGTGTTCTTATTTTTACAAATATAAAATATCTGTTTAAAGAATACTGCGTGTGGTCCTCTCTGCCACAGATTCTGATTTCTCCTTAAGTCTTAGCTTCAATGGCATCTTGCCTAAAGAAGGTCACCTGCCATTCTCTTTCATACATCCTGGTGTGACATTCCTGGCACTCACCATGATCTGTAATTATTTTGCTTATTTCTTTACTTCCTTATTTTCTATCTTCCATACAAGAATAATTTTCATGAAGGCAGAAACATGTCTCTCTGTGTGAAATCAACGAGTGAATGAATGAATGAGAGCTCAGTGTTGAGTTGGCACCAATGGCTAAAATACGGGGGGATGTGCCTGCTTTTAAAGAAGCAACACTTTTCTATGTTATAGGGAATTTTCTTAAAATGGATGAGCCTCTAACATAGAGTACTAGATTAAGGCTTAGAGTTGGGGTCAGCAGACCTTTTCTGTAAAAAGGCCAAGTAGTTGATATTTTAGGCTTTGGTTTTTTTTTTTTTTAAAAACAACACTTTAACAATGTAAAAGCCATTCATAGCCTGCAATCACTACAAAAACAAGCTGTGCCACATTTGGCTCATGGGTCATGGACTGCTGACCCCTGGTTTATAATTGTATCACTCTGGGACTTATTTTCTAACTGCAAAATAAAAGGGTTGGACTATATCAACATTAAACAAATTTCAAATATATGAAGATTTAGAAAGAATAGCCTAATTAATTCAGGCACCTGTCATCCAGATTCAATAATGAAGTGAAATTTTCCCACATTTTTTACTCCCAGTTGAATGATGCTTAGAAATTTTTTTGACTTTGAGTTTTTTCCTTATAATAAAAATAATCCATATTTATAGAGAATGTCTAGAAAAGAAGAGCATTAAGCAAGAAAAAATTACATTTAATTAGTGATTACACTTGGTTATTTTCTAATATTCTTTATTGTGTACAAATGATTTCTTAAAATATTATTTGGAAACTTATATGTAGCCTTCAGATTTTTAACTTAATGTTAAAATTTAGATACTTCTCATGTCTTTGAAAATTCTTTGAAATTATTGTTTTATATTACCATATAATTTGGAAGTATAAAGATGATCATATTTTATTTGGCCATTAATTTTTTATTGGATATTAAGGATATGTTTAATTTTTAACAAATTATAAATTCTGCTATGATAAACATCCTAGGTCTAAATATTTGTACTCATTCCTTAGGTCAAAGAGTATTGCCAGTTTTAAGGACCTGTATAGAAAATCCTCATATTTTATGATACTTGCAGCTGTTTTGCTCATTTGAAGTTGTCCTACATTGTCATTTTTAATTTTGGATACATTCATTTGTATCCCATCCAGTTTAACTGCACTTTAGGTCAGGTACACATTTTATACTTCTGTAATCCCAAGGCTCAGCACTAATACTTTACGTTCAATAATAGTGACTAAGGAAACAAAACAGAAAAACAAAAACAAAAAAGCCCTTGATGTTTACTCAGGAGAATCACTGGTTTAAGAAAGCAATGCAACTATCATGTCTCATAAAAACTGTGCCATAATGATTTTTGGAAAATAGATTATCAATAGGATAATTGGATAAACAAAGCTAATACATAACGTATTTTAAATATTTTAAAATTAATTTTAAATTTTAAACATATTTTAAATCATTTAAAATTAATATATAAGTATCCTGAGCCTACTTTTTTTTTTTTTTTTTTTTTTTGAGACAAGGTCTCGCTCTGTTGCCTAGGCCAAAGTGCAGTGGCACAATCATAACTCACAGCAACCTCCAACCCCTGGGCTCAAGTGATCCTCCTGCCTTAGCCTCTAGAATAACTATGACTATAAGCGAGTGCCAGCACACTCGGCTAATTTTTATTTTTTTAATTTTTTGTGGAGATGGGGTCTTGCTATGGTTGCCCATGCTGGTCTCGAACTCTTGGGCTCAAGCAGTCTTCTCACCTTACTTTGAAAACCTACTTTTTAAAAATATTCAGAATACTTAAGGGTGATTCTTATTAAATATATATTTAGCTTTAGTTTTAATAGAATTAAAATTGATGTAAACTAATGCCACACTGGGTGGAAAGCTTTCTGAATACACTCATCTATGAGAGTCTATTTTCTTAGATTCTTAGATGAGTTCTCAGGAGAAAATTTCAGGTGGGAGATATATCACACTTCACAGAGTTTATGACCCACATTGTTAATGCATTCATTCTTGAGGAAAGGCTCCTCACAACGTGAATTTTTTTCCCCTTTAACTCTCAAATATATGCTGGCTTTAGAAATCTTGGAAGAACAGTTAAGAGTGAAAAAATTGGGGGAAAGAAACACCCCACACACAATTTCATTACCCAGTGTTAAAGACTGTTTACATGTCAACATTGTAGCATACTCTCTCCAACACACTCCGAAATATTTCTATATGGCACGATACAATTATGAAGCTTAAAGTTTAACTTGTCAATGTCATACAATTTTTGTCAATAATATTTATTGAATGCCTATTATATGTAGGGTACTATATTAAGTCTCTTTCATTCTCTGGAATACTTTTATAAAATTTTTAGCCATCAATATCCAAAGATATCCAATTATTTAAAAAAGATATCACAAAGCACATTTTCAAACCATCACAAGCATGTGGTGTTGCATCAGTTGCTGTACAAAAGGCTGGCTCACGTTATTAAGTAACTCACAAAATTCTATTTTTGACAGCTGTATTTGTCCTGCTAGTGATAAGAGAGCACAAATTCGTCACTCTCTGGTGTTTTTTTTTTTTTTTTGAATTCTTGTTTTGCAAGTATTCAACATTCAATATCAGAGGCTTCAAAGATATAGATAGCAAAAGGAAATTCCTCACTCACTCACTTAGCAAACACCATAAAATTCTTAACTGTCATTTTATGGGTCTGCTTCCTGAATTGTATTAAAATGTTTATCTTCCTTTTTGTACAGAAAATTTTTAAAAAGTAAATCTTGTGTTGCTTTCTCCGCCCCCCCCTTTTTTTTTTTGGATAATCACAATCTTTCCTATAATCCAGAATAGGAAGACCGAAGTATTAATGACTAAAGGAATTTTCCTAATTTACGAAGAGTTTAAGGCTGTGTCTCTACACATGCTTGGTCTACTTTTTCAACGAAATGGTCCAGTTTGCTGACCGATGACTAGATTCAGAAGATACTAGAATCACAAAATCATGACAAATAGAGTTGGGTAGGACCTAGTTGATCTTCTGGGAAATTAAGGCCAAGAGTGGTTAAGGGACTTGTTCAGGATAATACAACTCATGTGGCAGAGACCAGGTTAGATAAGACACCTTCTAACTTGAAGTCTTGTGTGATTTTCCACACTTTGCAGCCAAAATCAGGAGGGATTTTCCAATTCTTCCAAAATGATTGAGTTATATTATGTATTTACATTTTGATTAGAGGCTTTAGGTCTAGATAAGTAGTCTTTGGAATATTAGGCTTCTACATTACTGGAAAAGTTCTGATATGATTATCATTGTATCAGAATATCTGCTAATAAATATAATCTAAAGTGAATCATGCTACAAAATTCAGGGTCCAACAAAATGTTTTTTGCATACCCTGGCATGCTAATCTCTAAAATTACAATCTTAAAAATCACATTTTAACAACTCTTAGTTCTCTAAATCTGGCCAGAAATTTTGGCCAATATCAATAGAATCCTAACATGTCAATCTTACAAGTTATCTAACTCCTTTGTGCCTTGTTTTCTTCATTAGGAAATTGGAGTGGTGATCATAATATTAAATAAGCTACCTCATAGTGTTGTAGGAAGGATTAAATAAATTAATATACATAAAGAAGTTAGAATAGAAATGCCAAATGAATTTATTTTGCTGTTTTTGTTATTATTAACTTGTGATCTAAATCCTCATTATTAACATTTCCTGAATGTTATTAAATATATCAAAGTACCATGCAGATTGATCATTGTAAATTATAACATATTGGTTTTTTCCTCTACGGTGCAAATGTTCTTAAATCATAACATTAGGTCTTACGATGGAGAAAGATTACCTTTATTGTTGAGCCTCTTTTTAAAAAAAATTTTATTTGTAAACTTTTTATATAGCTGTAATAATGTGCTATAGTTTTCTGTTTTTACAGAATTTTTTAAATGATCACTTTTAGTAGCTGAATGCCATTTCATTTGTAATGGGATTTCCGGGTGGAATTGGACTTTTTAAATTGATGCATAATAATTGTACATATTTATGGGGTCCATGTGATATTTTGATACATGCAGATAATGTATAATGGTCTAATCGGGGTAAGTGGGATATCCACCGCCTCACACATTTATTATTTCTTTTTGTTGGGAACATTCTAAATCTCCTAGCTATTTTGAAATATGCAATAAATTATTGTTAACTACGGCCTCCGGTTAGGAACAAAACCAAGTCACCAGAGTGCCAAGCAGGATGAGAAGGTAGCAGGAAACTGTTTTTGCATTCTTCACTCCCTCACCACACCCCAAGCTTAGAAAAGAGGTTGGAGAGTTTGAGAGGAGTTTTGGAATTTACGCAGCTGCTGTTGTGTTTTGGGTCCTAGTTTCCCCGAAGTGGGAGAAATTGGGAAGTGCCTCTAAAGCGGGGAGAAGAGTAGCAAGGAAACCACTTGGAGAGCTTGATGTGTATTCTCTGCCTTTGTGTTTGGGGAACACACTTGGCTAGAGGGCGTAACTTGCTGCTGAAATATCTAAACATGAGCAATGGGTCAGCCTGCTGCTTTGATGTTGGCAAGGAGAGGTAGTTGCTTTGTGTCACCTGTACTTCCAGATTTTATGAGGTAGAAAAATGCATGAGTGTTTCCAGGGGACTAGAGTTTGGCCACATGTAGGAATTTTGCCATTATCTTCCATCCTCTCCAAGAAGCTGCTTAGAGTGTCAAAAAGAGCTCAGCGGGAGGAGGCTGAGGCCAAGAAAAGTGCAGCCAGGGGAGAGACTCCTAGCAGTGGAAATAAGGATGTCTCTGAGGATCCTACACACTATCCCATAATCTTTAAATGCCTATCAGGCCCAGAGAGCTCATCGCCAGTAGCCAAGTAAAAGCTTTCTTCTCTACTATGTTGCTTTTATCCCTTCCTCTGCTTCAATCCTGAGTCAGAAACCGTGGTGAGCAAACTGGTGTAGGAAGAGTAAAGCATAAAGCAGGAAAACCGAAAAGAAATCACCCTCCACCCCGACACACTTGGAAAAGGGAACTAGCTGTAGGTGAATGATGTTTTAAGTTTTTATTGGACTTATACTTTATTGGACTTGTATTGGACCAGACATATTAATTTTTCGGTAAAGGATCCTTTATTATCTGAAAGTTACCAGAAAAGTTATAAAGTTTGCCCTGAATTTTATCTGGGGGAAAAGGAAGAATGAGCACCCAGAATAAAATTACATGGACAATTGATATTGTCTTAGGATTACTTTCCTTTCTATAAATTCTGCTTATTGAGTATAACAATTACACATTCATAGTTTACTTAATATTTTCTTATTTTTATGCATTTAGGTTTGTGGTAGTAAGGTATAAATAATTTCACATTAGATAGGTTTATAAATGTCTATTATATAATGGATCATTAGAGATATAGTTCAAGAAAGGGAACATTCTTACATATAAATACTGACAGATTGCTTTTCAAGAGGGTTGAAATGCTCTCTACTACAACTGTCTTCACATGAATGTTTCAGATACCAAGAAGTTAACAATAAAAATTGATTTAAAGACATTTTTGATTTTATAGCATTTATGGAAATGTTGATTACAAAAGGAAAGAGAACTCTTTTCAACTAATTGTACCTGAGCAGTTGTAAAAAAGAAATTAAGCATATTTGTTTTATAAACTGGTAAATTCTATATAATTTTATGGATTATGAAATCCCGTAGGCAATGGAAGGCTGTATAAAAAATTTTAAATCAGTTATTCATTTTGAAACATAGTAATTTTAGAGATGAAAATATCTAAAAGTTTACTAATGGTCTTAAAATAACTTGACTTTTATTAAGTATTTAAAAAAACTATTAAAATAATACACATCAGTATCTCATTTGACTTAAATGAAATTTTAAAAAGTTAAGAAGCATGAAATAATAGAAACTTTTTTAAATCTTAAAAAAGCCTAGATAATACTCTTCATTAGGATGAGAATGACTCCAATAACTTTGAGCGTTAGGGTATGTCTAACAAAGCATGCCATGATTTATAAGATTAATTAGAAATTAAATGTAGTATGCTTTGCAACAGTCTGACAAAGGAGCATCTAATAGAAGGACACTGTTGCATATTTTGTTTTTAATCACATAAGACATTTGTGTTCATAGATGTACCTGGATTTGATTAAGTTGGAAAACTATGTGAGTGAAAGACAACTGAGGAATTAAAATACTTTCTCTGAGTTTAAAAAGAGCAATGTTATTTCTTCAAATAAGAATTTCTTTATCTAATACTATATAGTTTACTTTCTAATGCTTCATAAGTTCTCTAAAAGAAGTTATAAAGACAATATACAGATAATTTCTAAAAACCAATGTCTAAAAACAGACATTGTTATAAAAACATGTTTATAAATAGATATCTTATAAAGTTTGCCCTGAATTTTATCTGGGAGGAAAGGAAGAATGAGTACCCAGAATAAAATTAAATGGACTAAATTAAATGATATTGTTTTAGGATTACTTTCTATAAAGTAATTTAGAACTTTCTATGAAGTTTTAAGATTGTGGCTTTTCTCTATTTTTCTTTTCAATAGTGCTACACATAGACAGTGCTATAAATCCTAGGCTGGGTGCGATGGGTAGCTGTTATGAGAAAACAAACTGCAATACCTAGGCTGACAAAATGTTAATTCCTAGGAACCCATATCTAGAAGTCTTCCCACATTTGCAGTGATCGTTCTGAAAACTAAGTTTAGTTCCTGGGTTGTTTATTCACTGCTCATTCCAGAAACGATAGCTTGGTTCTGCTTCACAGCCTTGGATGGCAAATCCCAGCTGCCTTTTTGTGATAGTCTCTATGACTGTGGACACATTCTGTTTTCAAATGACAAGGTTGAGTTGATAACCCAGAGTGGAAAGAAGAAGGTCACTTACAAAACTGCAGTGATAACAATGTCTGTTTCTTTTGGAAAGGGACATCCATTTAAAGAGTTACACAAATGACCATTCACGTTTTGCATCCTAGGACCTCTAATATTCCCACTGCTGTGTGAATTTAGCAATGAGTCTCAGCAGATGTCGCAAGAAATTCCTACCTGGACCAAGCTATATCCTGTGCGCTGGACCAGTGCGCGGAGGGCTGCTTCCTTCTGGGTGCCGCTCAATCCATCCCCGGATTTGTGATTTGATTCCATTGAGAGTGATTATCAGCAAAAAATCAGGTTAATTAGGGTTGCTCACTGAAACCAAATTTAAGATAAATTAGGTAAATCACTGTTGCCAAGTCCAAACTTGTCCTTCATCTTCAGGAAACATTCTCTATAAATGAGTCTTTAAGGTTAAAGCAACTCACAGCTACACAAAAATGAGGCCAGTTAAATGTACTCGTAAGGAGTTTTTTAAAAAAATGTTCAATATTAGTTGAAATTTAGAAGTCAAAAACAAATAATACCCGTTCTCCGAAGGCAGATCAGTAATTCTCAATCCTCTTATCTCAGGATGTTATCAAGTGCTTCAAAACAAATTAGCTCACGCCTATTAAAAGAATATGAAGGATGGTCCTTACAGAGGTTGGAAGAGGGCACTTAAGATAGGGCATTGAAACTCTCAGAGATTGAGCTTTGTCTATTCTCTGTGTTACCTGAGACATTTACTTCTTCTCTGAAGATAGACTTCTAGGACAGAGTGTGCTGGCATCACATATACAGAAGTCATCATGCAAACTACTACATTTGATAAAAATGTGACATGAATTTTGAAAAAAACAAGAACAAGGGATGCTTTTGAGTGAGTGTGGGAAGGGCCTTCTGACACCCAGATCATATACCACACACACACTCAGTAGAATACATGAAAACCTTTGTAAAATCTAAGAAATGATGAAAGTTTACATATGTTCATGTTTGTGTCTACATACAGGAATATATAATTTCAGCATTTCATTGTCTGTACTTTCTATTTTGGGAACATGATTTGAACCACATTTAACATGTGATGGCTGCTCAAATGCACAGGTTCCCAGGACGAGGATAATGGCCATTCTGAAGGCTCTAGGCTGTGGTGGTGTGAGGCCCTGGGGCTCCCGTGTGCATAGGTGGACACAGACTTGCGGGGTTAGGTGTGAGTGGTGCAGGGAAGGTTCTATGCTGGGTCTTCACTCTGCTTACTGTGCTCTGTTGACCAGGACACAGGAAATGATTTGAATCAAAATGCAACTCTAATATATTTGACTATAGGTTCTTTTGAAAATTTTCTGTCATGTGCATTGCTATTTCCTATACAACTTTTCATTGTCATTTAAAGATTCAGAATGAGTAGGCCATTAACAGCATAGGAATCTGGATCAAAAATTGGGTGATCGAAAAAAATGAAGCCGAAGTAATCATTTCAAAAAAATCGAAGCTTCAAGGTATTCTGTTACTAAAATTGCTATTACTTAAGTAACGGAATAGTAATGGAACATTACTATCAGTAATAATAGCAAGATTATTAGGACTATTAATACTAGTATTAGTAATAATAGTAATAGTAGTATTTTATTACTAAAGTAGTAGAATTTAAAAAGTCCCCAAACTAATAGACAAGCATCATTTAGAAAGTAATATTTTTGATATTAGAAAACCAAAGGAAAAAATATGAGATTCCGGAGGGAGACTGTTCATTCACCTGTTACAGGGACAGAATAATGTCATCCTCTACATATAAGTATGGCCTGCCTCTGACTTTTCTGATGATTCTTGCTTGTTCTTGACCCAGGTCAGTTCAGTTTGTGTTCATTCACTATTTCGAGAAGTATAACATTAGTGCTGTCCGTATGCCAGCTATATCCTGTGCCCAGCTTTAGGGCATTGTGTTTTATGGGCAGTCTGCTAACTCAATAAGTTAACATACTAGTTTCAGTGTCTACACTTTGCAAAAGGCAGTGGCTTTTTCTTTTTTAAAAAAGTCTTGCGTTTGTATCTTGGCTAAGACAAAGATTTGTTCTCATAGTGGTGATTTGATATATTAACACATGCTGCAATCCAAGTTGGAAAAAGTAGCTTTACTAGTACATTTACAATGTAAATGTTTTTTCTATGGATACTACAATTGAGGGGTAAACTGAGACCTGTATTCAGTTTATAATCCTAAATTGCTGGTGAATATAGTCATAGAAATCTCTATGAAACAATATAAATCCTTTTAAAACAGACAAAACCATTTTGAAAATTTACAAAGAAAATTAGTCTTTAAGACCAAAATCAAACTCTTGCACTTTCCCTAAATGTTACTAAAATTGTCTTCTCATCAGGACATTCTCAAACTGTCCCACTGTGCTGAATTTAACCTGCAAGAGTAGGGAAGCTGTGGGTGGGATCTGATGGGATTGTTTATGTATCTATTACAGCTCTTTGAAGGCAAAGTTTGTAGATTTTTGGCCAAGTTGTAGATTTGTTATTTGCTGAATTTCACCTTTTCCATCAAAAAAGTAACAGTTCATGGTGAAATGACAAGTTTGTATTTGCAAAACCTACCTTTAGTTTTAGTTAATAATTAGTAAAGGTTATTAAAGGTATTTTGACATCAGAAAGGTCTTTTGAACACACATAAATTCACTCTGAAGTTATTGAGAAGATCTATAACTTCTCAATATAGTCCCAAATCATTAGAAATCAGGAAATGGAAATAAAATTCAGAATTTGCTACGAGAGACACTTGATCTTTAATTTTTATTTCTCAAAAACAACCCTCTCTCCCAATATTGACCTAATCTATGGGGTGAACTTGAATCCCAGATAAATATTTTTTTAAGCAAGTCAAACTTTTGTTAAAACTTTGGCTAATTTGAAATAAAGGTTTTGCAATACATTCTGTAACTTAGCACTTTGTAAATTCTTTAACTCTGAGACTACTGCATTGTACAAGAGTAGTCCCCAATGTAATTGATTGAGGCAATAGAATTTAAAACCAATATAGGGCAAGCGTTAAGACCGTTAGAGGTAGAAGAAAGAACTCCTTAGTATTTATCATTTATTACTTCAAAAATTATTGAGTACTATTTTCTAAGAATTTTCAAGACATTAGGGATGTAGCCAAGAACAAAATAGACCCCTCCCCCAAAACATCTCATGGAGTTTTATAGGTGGGAGAGATAGAATAGTAAGACCAATTAATAAAATATAAAAAGTAGATCTCATGGAGGTAGAAAGTAGAATGGTGGTTACCAGAGACTGAAAAGGGAAAAGGGGAGGGGGAATGAAGATAAGTTGGTTAAAGGATACAAAAATCCAGTTAGTAATAGAAGGAATAAGTTTTGGTATCTGATAGTACAGTGGGGAAATTATAGTTAATGATAATTTATTGACTATTTCAAAATAGCTGGGAGAGATTTGGAATATTCCCAGCACAAAGAGAAATTAAATGTTTGAGGTGATGGATACCCCAATTACTCTGATTTGGTCATGACACATTGTATACAGGTATCAAAATATCACATGTACCCCCAAAATATGTACAACTGATATAAATAAAAATAAGTAAAATATGAAAATTTCTGAGGGGAAAAAGCCAACAGTGGAAGAGAAATATGAAGTGTTTGTGGATGGGCAAACAAATAGTGTGGTCCTGATAGAGTGAATTTGGGAAGAGACTTAGAAGTGAGAGTTGTGTCTTGGGTAGAGCACTCTAGGTAGAGGGCCTGGCAAGATTAAAGACTGAGCTGGGAGCTTGTTGGATTCTCAGAGAGGCCAGTGTGGGTAGAGGATGGGGCTGAGAGAATGAGAGAAGTGGGAGTTGAGGTCAAAGGGATAATGTCTGATCAGATCACGAAGGATCTTGTCGGTCATAGTAAGAACTTTGGTTTTTGCTCTGACATGTGAAACCAGAGCATTGACAAGATTTTCCTTATGTTTTAACAGGATCACTCTCTGACTGTTGGAAATACATGAAAGGGTGCCGGTCAGGGCTGGGACAAGGAGGAGGAGGGATGGGAGGTAAGTGATGCAAATACAGGGCCTTGTCCCGTTTTTACTTAAAAATTTGCTGTTTTGCTCATTATGGACTTTTTGCATTGGTTTTTATTTTTTTTAAATATTGTGTTAAAATGTCATTTGTTGTGATTACTGAGTTTTTTGGTGCCACCTTAAATTTTGCATTGGAGACGAGTAGCTTACTTGCCTCACTTAACTCTAGTTGGTTCTAGTTGGCAGAAGGGCAAAAGGAGAAGCAGGGAGACCAGTTAGAAGCCACTGCAACATCCAGGCGAAAGATGATACTGGCTTGGACTAGAGTGGTAATAGTGAAAAGTGATAGAATCCTGGATATATTTTGCAGATTGATTAGATGTGTTGTGCTGGAGAAAATAAGGAGTCAAAGATGTACCCAGTTTGGGGCCTAGGTAACTTGAAAAATAGAGTTGAGGAGTAATGAGTTTATAGAAGAAGAGCAAAGGCTCAGTTTTGTGCATGTTGATTTTGAGATGCCCTTTAGATTCCACATGGAGAAGTGGAATGGACAGGTAGATATGTGAACCTTAATTTCATAGGGGAGTTCCGGGCAGGAGGTATTGACTTGGAAGCTATCCGCATAGAGATGATATTTAAGCTGTGAAACTGGATGAGATCATTTAAGGACTGAGTATAGAGAATAGATCTAACACTGATCTCTGGGTCACTCCAACTTCTGGAAGTCAGGGAGCGAAGGAGGAACAAGCAAAGGACACTGAGACAGAGCAGCAGGAAGGCAGGATGAGAGCCAGGTAAATGAGGTGGTTTGGAAGCAAAGTAAAGAAAGGGTTTGGGGAACAAGGGAGTGACCAGCTGTGCCAAATCCTGCTAAGTCAAGTAGGATAAAGCCTGAATAGAAACGCAGACCCTGGAACTAGACTTCCTGGGTTCAAACCCTCATTCTTCCTCTTACTGTGTACTCTGGGAAAGTTCCTTAACCTGTCTGTGTCTCAGCATCTCTAACTGAGCAATAATAGTATCTCTCTCAGGATCATTGTGAATATTACATGAGTAATACATAGAAAGAGCTTTGAAAGCACTCCTGCAATATAAAAAATGTTAGATTAGTGTTAGACATAGATAATATAAAATTCAAAAGAAGAGAAAGGGAGAGGCAATATAATCACCAAGCACCTTAGCTTTTAATTCAGAGATTCTGCAATAACAAATTCCACAGGTTTGTGAAACAGCACTGTTACCTAGATGGGAATGGCTGAGAATAGAAAGGCACAAAAAAATGAAAGTTGGATGAGGTCATAGTTAGTATGATAGGAAAGAATATGTATTCACATACCCTCCCTGAGCATAATTCCCTCATTTGTGAATTGGGGTAGCCAGCAGGCTGTGGACAGTGCTTTTGTGAAGATGAAATGAGGAAACACATGTGAGGTGTCTAGGTTAGGTCTAGCATGTAGCAAGTGCTCCAGCATGACTCCCTGTTCCTGCAGAAACTCATGTTGCAGGAGAGGGGCAGAGTGCAGGATCAGCAAAGTGACTCCAAACAGCCTGTTGGAGACGTCAGCACTTCCTTGTATCGTTTACTTCCGCTTCCCTTCTTCCTTATATTCATCCTAAAAATGGGGTGAGGGAGGCACTAATAATATGAAAACCAAGGGTTTCTTCTGCCGACTTTTGTGAATCTGTGATCAATGTCTTTCCATCTTCTCAGACAATATATTTTGCTCAGTAGTGGAACATTTGGTGCAAATGTGTACTCGCCACCAAACCTGCCATATAAAAATGGTCCCCTCTTTTACTCTTCTGCTTCCAGCCCAGTACAAGTTCTCTGAGCCTCCGTTTCCCTGCATATACAGTTCGTATAGTCATAGGTCCTACTTCATAGGGTTCTTTTCAGTATAAAATATTAACATACATTTAAAATAGTTAAAATGGTTCCTGCAATCTGTCTGATAAATATTCACTATTACATCGTTTTAATTATTGTTGTAATTATTAATCTCTAACTAATTCCAAGAGGTAGAGTTTCAAAACCACTTGTGGGGAGGCTAAAGTCCCAAGTCCTTAGCATGACACAGCATCCCTTGAGGAATGAGATCCTAGACTCTCTTTCTAGGGTCATTCATGTGCCTGGGCACTTGACCTTGCCATGTTTCCTTATACCTCCAGGCTTCTGCTTACAATACCTTTCTCTTCCCATGTTTCCTAACTTCACCACGTTAGCCTTACTGATTCATCTGGACTTGATTGAAATGTTGTCTGTTCTGTGATGATTTCTTTCACAACCTCCATGAGTAACATTAAGTGCCACCTCTTCAGTGCTCTCAAGAAAGCCTGTACCTCCCTGCATTGTTGCATACATCACTGTAATTATTTGCGTACGTGTCTATCTTTGTCACTAAATTGTGAGCTTCCTGAGTCCAGGGACTATCTTGTATTCATATGTTTGCCCAGAAGGCTTAGTCTGACAGTCTACTAAGTGCTCAACAGATACTTGTGCAACAAATAGAAGACTTTGGATCAGCAATTTTATTAATTATAGTGACTTGCACTCAAACAGAAGTAAAATTAATCTAAATCTAATATCCCAATACTTATTATTTCTCTTTTTCCAGTTACTTCCTGAAAGTTCATCCTGGAATGAACTTGTTTTATATGAGAAATTGGTTTTTGTGGTTTTCTCCGCATTTATTCATATCTCATGGTATTTGTGAGAGAGACAAGAAGAATAAAAAATATGTCAGCAAATAATTACAATAATTCAGGTATGTATAGGCTTTCTTGAGAGCATTGAGGAGGTGGCACTTAATGCTACTCACAGGAGTGCAAAGTGATTAAGAAATGAAGTTGATATTTGGATATACTTTTCTTCTTCTCTATGTGTTTCTGGTTTTATATTTGCAAACTTAGTGCCGATTTGACCAAGAAAAGAAGGACCTAGAAGTTACTTGGATTCAAGTTTTCTGCTGTCCTGAAAGGCAAAAGAGGATTGGAAGGAACAGCTTACCTCACTGCTTGGCTGCAACTGCTTGGTAGAAATTTCCAGAGTTCGATGTTGGGCAAAGTTAGAACTACAGTTCCTGACCCTGATGGCATCAGGTGCCAGTGGGCCCTGGTTCAGGGAGGGTGGCAGGGAAACAGAGATGAGAAGGAAGTTGGACTAGAGGAGCTGGTAGGGTGGTAAATTCTGACTTTTCTGAAGCTGGATACCTACTATGTGCTGTTACTTAATTATAACTCTGATCTGGAAAGAGGAAACACACTCCTTTTGTACATAAAAAGTGGTCCCACATGGAGAACCAAGTCGCAGAAGGACAACTAGGAGATGATTTTTAAGTGAGATTTGTTATCTAAATTTGTCCAAGTTACCGTGATAGTGGAAGGTCTTATTGCCCTAGTGGAACATATGTTGGCAGCTAAGGAAACAGAGGAAGTGAGAAAACACATTTTGTTCTGTGTGTTCTGTCTCCCAAAATGGTAAATTGAGCAAGGTATGAGACAAAGGTAAGAGAAGTACAGGATATAAAAGCACATTTAAAGAGTCCAGAAGGAATACCTTGGAAAAGCAAAAGCATGAGTGGTAGTTGTGAATGCTAGAGAAGAACTGAAAGGAGTCAAATGATCAAGACAAAGAGTTAAAGTGAGAAGATTTCTCGGTTAAAGATCAAATGAAGTAATTATCTTCAACTTTAACAAAAGGGTCAACAAATATTAATTTAGTATCTGCTACTTATCAGCACTGTAGACAATTTGGAGTTAGAAATTGGAGGAATTCTGTTCATATTGTATTTGCTGTCTTACTTATTTGACTTGATTTTTCTGAAGAAGTTGGATAGGAAACTGAATGGAGAGAAAGACTTTCTGGCTTGGTGAGCAGAGTAGAGGTGTTCTTTTGTATTAATAATTGCATGGGGAGCCACTGGAGCCTATAATGTGCAGTTCACACTGCCCCGTGTGAATTTCAAATCCATGATGGCTTCACTTGCCACTGGGAACACTCCACACTGAATCCAGCCTTTCTCCAGTGTTTCACTGTGCCCCGACATTGCATGATGTAGGCTCGACGTAACTTTTAGGTAGCACGCAAGTTGTGCAAGTGGTTTTAGTATGAATTTCAGCCTTTGAGTGTCTCCTGGGAATTTCATACAGAAGGTATATAAAAGGATTATGAAAGGAGTATGAAGGATTGTACTGAAATGGTTTGTGAAGGATTATGACTAAAGTTCACACATTTGCCTGATGATGTGAAGTAAATATTACTTTGCCTTGCTGATAAAAAAAATATAAATTGTCTCTAATATTCGTCTTGGAAAAAATGTTTATAATTGGTCTTAAGTTTATTTTAGAAGTGAATTAATGTTGTAGCTCTTCATTTGGCCATGCATTATGAACCATAGCAAGATTAATAGAGCATATGCATACATAAAATTCCAAAATGTAGCCATATATATCCAGGGAAAAAATTTTAAAAAGCAAGCCACATATATATGTGTTTATATATGTGTATCTCAGGAAAAAAATTAACCCAAATCTCCTCTAAGTTATTAAGGCATTAATAATGGATCATGCATTAATTTGGGTCTTGCCAATTTGGGCCTAGACAAAGCTTAAAATAAAGAAGGAGAAGAAATTACAGTTGCTCATGGATATATTAATTTTACTTGTAATTGTCGATAACGTTTCTCTTCTGTAGTAGGTTCCACATTTTTAGAGAAGGATAAGCTTGCATTTAAATTTCAGTTCTGTTGCTGTGATTTTAACTTATCTGAGACCTGGTTTTCTACTCTAAAAAAAAAAAAAAATAGGACCACCAATACCTAACTTGAAGTTTTTGTTTTTATTGTCACTTAAAGGATTAAATAAATAAGATAATGGACACAAGAGCACTTAACATAGTGCCTGGCACACAGACGTGCTCAGTAAATATCCCTGTCTTGTTCCTTATCTGCTGGTTGGGTGGACTCATCTCAGCCATCATCTGTGATTTTCTCATTAGTTATTCTCTTTTCTAGTAATTGTCCAAGGTGGAGAGAAATGCAATTTTGAATGTGCATTATCTTGAGCTATTTTATTTTGTCTTCATAATTGATCTTGTTGTTTCATTTATGTCTGTTTCCCTTCTTACTAGGAAAAATCCTTAAGGTCCTGAGACTGTGTGTGTTTGTTATCTCTCATAGAGCATGTTAGTGCTTTACTGAAAATTGGACACAACCTAAATATCCAGTGATAAAGAAATATTTGAATAAACAGTAGTATAGTACAGCTAATCAAATTGATGTTCTAGAAGAATATATAATGAGTTAGACAGATATTATGAGCTATAATCAAGGAGTACTGGCAGGTTAAAAGACAGAATGTGTGGTTTGATGTCATTTGTGTTAATTTTTATATTCATAAAGACTGTGATTATAAAAGCTAACTGGTTATTTCTGGGTGGTGGATTAACAGATTATTTTTATTTTATTCTTATTTGACTATTTTGAGCTTTCTTTGATATAGAACTCTTATACTTTAAAAAAACTAAAATTGTGTTAATAAAAATGACATGTTTCATAAACATTGTGAGATGTGGTCAAGATTCTATTCTAAGAAAATTGTTTATCATTAATTAAAAGACACTAAACACTGAAAATAGGCATTCCACTAAAAAATCTAGGAGAAGAACAAAATGAACTAAAAAAAATTAGAAGGTATCAATAAGAAAAGTAGAATTAATAAAACAAAAAGCTGTAGACTTGATAAATGTAAGAGCTGGTTGAAAAGATCAGTAAATTAGCACACTGCTGGCAACCTTAATAAGGTAAAAAGGGGAAAACATATTTTTAAAACAAGAGAAAAAGTGCATGTAACCATAGATCCAGAGATTTTAAAAAGAGAGAATGGTTTTACTAATAATTTGAAAAATATAGATGCAATGGACAACTGCTTAGAAGAGTGTAAATTTTTAAAATTGCCTCTAGGACAAGTTAAAAATTTGAATAAACTAGTAACCATAAAAGATATTGAACAACATTCAGCTTTTTTCCCAATATTTAACACCAGGTCCAGATTGTTTTCTTAAGCAAGTTTTATAAATCACTTAAAAAACAAATAACTTATTTGTTATATAAAGCCTTTTGAAGAATAGAAAATAACAAAAAGCTTATAAAATTATCTATAGACTGGCATCTGATACAAAAACAGAAAAATATATCAAAAAAGTTGATACATAGAGCACTATACCTATATAAACAGAACACTAGAACACTACATATAGAACACTATACCAGTGTCACATGAGTGATATATATACAGTGATATACAACATAGTATATATAGTAATATACAGTAAATAAGATTAGATCATTATAAGAATACAAAGATTGTTAGGGATTCTATTAGTTTAATTCCTTTCATTGATTAAAAGGACATGATCATCACAGTAAATGTAAAAGTGGGCCTTAATAACATTTAAAACCCACCGTTAGTTTTTATAAAAAAGAAAACAAAACTCTTCATAAGTTAGGAATAGAACAAAACATCCTTAAATTGATAAATAATATCTCCCAGAAACATGAAATGAACATTATGCTTAATAGTGAAACACTGGAATCATTAAAAACAAGTAACTATATAAAACTATTGGAAATAATGAAAAAATACTACAAAAACAGTTTTAAGATAAATGTTCTCTCTTTAACAGAAATAACAAATGAAATGTAATGAGAAGATTTGAACAATGTAAGAAAAACTTAAAAGATTAAACTTAATGAGAAATGGCTAAAACCTATATAAAGGAAATGATAAAATTCTACTGAAGGATCCAAAGGCCTCAATAAATGGAAGGCTTATTATTGTAAAGATATCAGTTTTTCCCAAATTACTAATTTAATGCCATTCCAACTTAAATAAAATTATTTTGAAATTTGACGAATTGATTTTATAGTTCATATGGCAGGAAGAACATGCAATGCCACAACATATATTAAAGGTATAGAATGATTAGGAACCAGCGTAATTAATAGTTAAGATTAAAACAAGCATAGCAATAGATAAGAAGATTAATGGAATGAAATAAAAAGTTTAGACCCATAATTTTGGTTATAATGGAATTTGTCAATAGATGTTATTTCGAATCATCAGGAGTTCCTAGACAATTTGAGAAAAAGATAAAGTTGGCAGATGACCTCATAACAGCCAAAATTCTAAGTGGATTAAAGAAATCACCTTTAAATATATTGTATTACTACTAGAAGAAAGTATAGGGGAACATTTTCATAATCTTATGGTACAGAAGTTCTTCTAAACTAGGTATACCAAGAGCCATGCATGAAAAGACTAACAGATCTGACTACATAAAAGTTACAAACTTCTATAATGACAAACTTTTATAATGGCAAAATAAAGCTAAAAAGAGGCCACAGACTAGAAGAAAATGATTGTTATTTATATAATAAACAGAGAAATAGTATCTGTAATATACAAAGAATACTTTTAAATAAATAATAGACTCACAAATCAGTGGACAAATGAGCAAAGGTCATGAATAGTTAATTTAAAAAAGAAGAATAAAAATAGCTTATAAACTTATGATTTAAACATGACCATCTTTAGCAATCAGGAAAAAGCAAATTAAAACAAAACCAGATACCATTTTCTGCCAATTATATGACAAAATTTTAAAAGATTTTAAATAATATAGCTAACATTTACTGAACATATATTGTAAGCTATGTTCTAAAAACTTTAAAAATAGTTCCTTTAATCCTCATAAAAACTCAACAGAATACATATTATTATTATTTCTATGTTATAGGTAATAACCTAAGGTCGAGAGAGGTTAGTTAATATGCCCAAGGTCACACAGGTAATAAGTGGCAGACAGATGATTTGAATCTAGGTAGCCTGGGGGTAGAGTCTGTGCTTTTAATTACTAAATTTTACTTCTTCCCAATTTCCTCACCTTAAAAAAGATAGGTTGGTAGGGGGTTGTGGGGAGGTTATATCTATCCCACTTCTCTTCAAGCGTTGTTGTGAAGAACATAGCACACTTAAGGAAGCTGTTGAGGGTGATACTGTGAGTCCTCACTCTTTTCCACAGGGACACACAGTCTTGGGCACCTAGAGCACTGTGGTCATTTAGCCTTTTTGCTGGGAAGAAAGGGAGCTATTGTAATAGCTTTTTGGAGCAGTGCTATGGGTGGATGATTGGGCACATTCAGGATTTGACCCTCTTTGGATATGGCCCCAAATGGACACATGGCCATTGCCAGCTCTCTGTTACTCGCTGAGTGATATCTAACTGAAATGTTCCTTCTTGGCAGAGTGTTGCATCTTCATGATTTACCAAGTGACAAATCATTTGGTAGGATCTGCTTCAGCTTTTATGTTTATTTCCATTCTTATATTAAAGTGTTGATTCTTCTTTTCATTGATCTTTAGTTCTTCTGGAGTGTAGATAGCCAGATAGGAAGAAGTCAATTATGGACCAAATATCTGATGGGGTATGCAATAGAGTTTGGTGCTTCTCAAGGCACGAAACACAACTACTTTGGAAGTACAGTCTTCTTGCTCTCTGCCTTCAAATGTCCATATAATTCTCTTTCCTTCTCCTTTCTCTTCTTCTCTTTCATTCTTTAAATTTTATTCTCTCTCCTGCTCCATTGATGGCACCCATGGCTAAAGAAGTTGCTGATTCCATTTGAAATGTATGTTATACTTTTAAGACAAGATGTTAACTGTTGGAAAATAGTGCTGATAGACACGACTTTCTAAAGAAATGATCATTTTTGCAAAGATGTATAGGGCCAGCTGATACTTTAATTACTGTTTGTTGATGTTTACAATCCATATAGCATCCCATTTGGAATTTTCTAACTTCTAAACAGAGTAACTTAAAATAGCAAAACCTAAGACACTGGGAAAATTGTACTGTGGTGAAAATATGTCTAGAGAAAAATAAAACTCTATCAGCGAGAAAACATCACTGGAGACACTAACTTAGAGTTTATCAGAAAAAGAGCAAACATGTGTAATAGACAAATGATTTTTGTGTTATAATTTTATATATGTTTTTATAGATGTGCATGTATACAAACACCTGTACTAAATCAGGAAATTAAAACATGCAAGGGTGGGGGAGGAGGCATGTTTTCCGAATTTTTTAAAAAACTATGTCAAATCAGGAAGCAGACATAATCTATTTTTTTTTTTTTTTTGAGACAGAGTCTCACTCTGCTGCCCGGGCTAGAGTGAGTGCCGTGGCGTCAGCTAGCTCACAGCAACCTCAAACTCCTGGGCTCAAGCGATCCTACTGCCTCAGCCTCCCAAGTAGCTGGGACTA
>CAUYRT010104860.1:0-25875 GCA_963574885.1 Lepilemur ruficaudatus | reverse complement strand
GACATGTGCACTTGAATGTTTATAGCAGCACAATTCACAGTTGAAAAGATGTGGAAACAACTCAAGTGCCCATCAATACATGAGGGGATTAATAAAATGTGGTATATGTATACTATGGAGTTCTACTCAGCCACAAAAAGCAAGGTGATCTAGCACCTCTTGTATTATCCTGGATAGAGCTGGAGTCCATTCTACTAAGTGAAGTGTCATAAGAATGGAAAAACGAGCACCACATGTACTCACCATCAAACCTGTATTAACGTATCAACATTTAATGTGCACATTTACTAGTGACACTCATCGTGTGTTGGGAAGGTCAGGAGGGGAGAGGATGGGTATATTCATACCTAATGGGTGCAATGTGTACTGTCTGGGGAATGGACATGATTGAAGCGCTGATTCAGGTGGGATAAATTAAACATTTATACCCCCACAATATGCTGACATAAAAATGAAAAAAAAAAAAAAAGCCAGTTGACTTGTAGCTAAGGATGGATGCAAGATCCCTCAAGGTTACAACCCTGCCTTTGGTAGGTACACTGGGCAAGTACTCAACTCACACCATTGGATCACAGCTACTCTCTCAACAGCTCAGGCTACCGTACACTTACATCACAAAAGGAACCAAAACAACGGCAAGGCCCACTTAAAATATAAAGTAGCATATTAAGTATAATTTAAGTATAATCTTTAAGTATAATTTAAGTATAAATTAAGTATAATCTTAACAGATTATTTTCTAGAATGGTTAGTAACTTTCAAACTTTTAAGATCCATAAAATTCTAGAAAATTTAGATTAAACTATAGGAGAATGATAGGAGTTGACCTAGTGCCAGATGAAATAGACAGAAAGAAATAAATCAGAAAATAGAAAAAAGAAGATGAATTTCTTATAAAGCATGGGGGAAGTTTAAAGACAGTTAAAATTATGGCTTTCTCTACCGTTCTTCAGCAAATTCCTGACTGTTTTCTGAGATGATGCATTTAAATTTGGAAAGTGGTCATCAATAGAAGTAGAAATAATGCAAAAATAGCAGATCCAAAAGATAGTAGAGATATACAGGGCCCCTTAAAGCGCACTGTCTTTTTATTTTGTCTCAGTTTTAGACTTTCATATCTGTGCAAATTCTATTAAAGTTCATCCCTTTTAATAAAAATCAGATAAATAAATTTATTCACTAATTAAGTAAATCAAATTGAATCACAACAGTTTTATTTCTTCATGGTTAAATACAAACTGCCCATATAAATTAAACCATTGCTTCTTAAGACAATAGAATATAATTAAAAATAAAACTATGTTATAAAGCCTTTCTTCTAAATTAAAATGATCAAAATCTATAGATAAGATTATTTTTTCCCTTCCTAAGATTTTAAAAATTTATTTTTAATTGGCCAATAATTGTTTACATTTATAGATAAGATTATAAATGCATAGTTCTAAGCAAATATGCAAGTTTACCAAGAAATGCTACTCAGAATTGCATCACTTCGAAGTTGTGACTTTGGATAAGACATTTGGCCTTTCCTTACTCGTAAACTGAGGCCACTGGATTAGAAGACCCCTCCTAAGTTTCTTTCCTGGAGCATGGCCCTAACTTTTGTCATGCCCCTAGTTTGAGTGGTCTTTCTACACAGATAGCTTTCATTGATTGCTAAGGATAAATTCATTCTGGAAGACAAAAGCTCCTTTCTAGAAAAGACAGACATTTTGGGCCCTTGATGAACTTCCTCCCTCCCTTGAGCCATCACAGAGTCTCATCAAAAACTCCATCTAAGAACAAGAACGAAAATCAAAAGTAAAAGTCCAACTACCATACTAGTCTTCATTGTTGCCCTAAATGATTGGCAAACAAGTAAAGCTATGCCTCAACCTGATCTACATGCAAATTACCTAGATAGATGAGGGGGAAATGAATGAAAAAGGAATGGCTTATAATTGCTTGTTCTTGAAAACTTTCCTGTTAAGAATTTAGTCTAAGCAGGCAAGCAGGTAAAGCAGGTGGACCTTTATGATTTTACTGTTTTTATTAGTGTTTCTAAACTTAATTTTCCTTAGAATCTGAATCATTTCTTTCTATTTTCATATACTTTTCTTGATAATCTTTACCATACATTAGTGATCATAAATGAGGTAGAATTCCCCAATCCTTACTCACCAAGAGTTAAGTGGGTACCTTTTTTTTTAAGCTAGTCAAATTTAGTACTGGGGGGTTATATACCCACTTGAGTGACACTAATAATTAATAAATTCTGATAACCCACTACTATTGGATCAGCCTAAGAGTGTGTCTTAATGTACATGGAAAGGTCTTTTGCCCTAACCTGAGATTCTACAATGAACTACTGCTGTTTTGACTGATTGCAGGTAGATTGAAATGTGGAGTGTTTGAATGCTAGTGAATGCAACTTGCAATGCTTAAGAAAAGTCTTCATTCCTTTAGCATTTTAAAAAAGAAGAAGAGGAAGGTTTTAAATTTACTTGAACTGTACATGGAACATTTCTCCTCCAGATCTCCTTGTGGTTGGCTCCTTCACATTTCAGATCCACTGTAACCACAAATAGCCTCCTCTGTTCTAGCCAAAGACTGACCCTGAGTCACTTGCCACCATATTACTCTATTTAATTTCCTTCATGGAGCTTATTACAACCTACCTTATAAGATTTGTGAGGATTATATTTTAAAATCCATGTTAAATGCTGCAAACAGGGCATGACACATAAGAACTGCATAGTGTCAGCTATAATCATTTGTATTATCTGATATTATCTTGTTTACTTATTTTATTATTGTTTCCCCACTATCATTTTCACTGCTACATTTCCAATGTCTAGGACATTGCCCAGTACACAGAAGGTGCTCAATAAATTATTTATTAAATGAATTAATTTCATTCTGCACTCACCCACAATTAAGACATGGCTGAGTGAACTCATATATTCATTCTCGTTTGAAATGAAATTTTTATGTGCAAAGCAGTGCGATAGGCACTGAGGATACAAGGTGAATTAATAAATGAGTGTCCTTATGGGGAAGCAAGGCATAGCAACAGATAATTACATTACAATACGGTATAAACAAAAGACAGGCATAGAATACCTAATAAACTCAGAAATCTCCCTGATGCCACCTGCTATTTGTTTGCTGGAATCTCCCAGAAATTTATCTTAATCTCAGCCTCCTCTCCTGAGCTCTTGATCCGTATGTCCCCTTGTACACTGGCTGTGTCACTCAGATCTCCTGGAGGCCCCACAAAGCCAAACTCATCACACTTTCCACCTGGCCTGCTCTGTCCTTTTATTTCCTATCTTCATGGATGTCCACATACCTAGTGTGTCACTCGAGGCAGAAATCTGGGCATTATTCTCTTCTCTTCCACTTTCTGCATTCCCCCACAGAGAATCAATCCGGCACTAAGTCCTAGTGTTTGTTCTAATGCATGGGGTCTCTCAAATTTCTTCCATCCCCTCAATATTATCATTTTCTTATACATGCTCCTTTTATAGCTACTTACAGTCCAGGGGTTACAGCTTATATGTCACTGTATCCCCAGCATTTTTTACTACCTGGATTTCAATATGTGAATGAATGAATGAATGAATGAGTGAATGAATAGTATAGGAACACAGAAAGGGGGCCACTCTCTGAGGAGGTAAGGAAAGGCACCACAGACGAAGTGATGCTTGAGATGGTCTTAGATGATCAGTGGGAAAGGGCCAGGGCAAGAAATGAGGAGGATATTTCAGGCTTCAGAAAAGTGTGGGCTTTTCTGGGAGTAGTAAAAATCTCAGTATGGTGAGGACTGGTGACAGCTGAGCAAGTTGCAAGAGATGAACCTGGGGAAGGCAACTGGAATCCAAATCTAAGGAACTTGGAGGTCCCACCAGTGGACTTGGACTTAACTCTGGAAGCAACAGGGAATCAGAAAATGTGTATAAGCAGAGGAGTAGCATCACCAGATTAGTTTTGAGAGACAATTCTCCTGCAGACAGACAGCAGTGGGATGAAAGCAGTGGCAGACAGGCGTCAGAAATGAGGCCCCAGCAGGGGGAATGGAGAGAAGGGGATAGATTCTGAGGTATTTTAAAGGTAGGATCAATAGTGTTTGGTGATGTAGAGAGGGATTACATTAACAAAAACTGGGTGCCTCAAAGTTAACTTGGGAAGACTAGTAAAATATTTTTTGCTGTATTTCTTAATTAAAACACCATATTAAAACTGAAAAGACACAAACAACTTTACATCCATTGAACAAATACCCAAGGGAACAATTTTAGTTACAGTGTTTGGACTTTTTCCAGGCAAAATTATGTACAATCCCAGAGGGCCCCAGAAGCCGGATGTCCTCTAAGCACATAGCAGATACTATTAGCTTTGGTAGGATCACAGGTCAGAAAAAAGAAAAAAAGTCTAAACAACAACTAAAATGACCAAACACCAAGCAATTGGAGAATTGTTCAAATTATATTAGTGGAAAATACAAAAACTGGGGCAACAGAGCAATCGATAGTGGATGCACAGCAGGTCCTTGAATAACGTTTTTTATAACATTGATGAGAAAAAACAAATCAATTTCCAGCTGGGGCCACTTTCTGTGTGGAGTTTGCATGTTCTCCCCATGTCTGTGTGGGTTTTGTCCCACATCCCACAGATGTGCACGTTTGGTGAATTGTCGCATCTACATGGTTCCAGTCTGAGTGAGTGTGGGTTTGTGTGTGAGTGTGCCCTGTGGTGGGATGGCTCACTGTCCAGGGTGGGGTCATGCCTGGTGCCCTGAGCTGCTAGGAGAGACTCCAGCCACCAGGGACCCTGAACTGGAATTAGAGGGTAAATAATTACCTTACTTGTTTTTATCAATCTTTCTTAAATGTATGTATAGCTCACATTTATTTCAGTGTTTAATATTAGAAGTGTTTTGGTCTTTATTTATAATTTTGGTAATGTTTTTGTGACCAGAAATATGCCATAAGAACTGAACTCTTTTTTATCAATTAGCCTCTGGTAAAATTGGTTTCCTTATACATCATTTCACTTAAAGTTGCAATTCCAAGAACATGTCAGTGACATTACGTGAGTGCTTGCTATACATAAAAAAGTAATTATACAAAGTAAAAAAAGACCTGAGATAATCTATTACAAAATTCAGAAGACTATAATTTCTTGCTGGGAATGAGGAAATTTAAAAGAAGTGACATGGGAGTTAGACCTTAACATGTATAGTAATTTCATTTGCAGAGCTGAGGGGAAGTCCTCTTCAGAAAAAGGGAACAAAGACAGAGGTGGGGAAATCTGGGGGGCATTAAAGGAAGAGCCAGAGATTTCCAGCTTGATTGGCTCATTGGGTATATAAACAGAAAGAATGGAAATTAAAACTGAAAATGTAGTACAGAGCCAGGTCACGATGGACCCCAGATGTCACACAAGCAACCTGAGCTTCAGGAACTCACTAGAGGCGGCTTGAACAAGAAAATGACATACTCAGCCCTGTGCTTCCAGAAGAGTAACCTGGCAGGGGTAGCTAAAATGGAGTGAATAGATGGGAGTAAGGTAATCAACTGCTGGTTGAAGTTAGGGTAGAGGCAATAGGGACAGACAGGGAAGAAATATTTGAGGCAAAAAAAAAAAAAAAGAAAGAAAGAAAGAAGTAGGTGGAGCTCAATAAGATTGGAATTGGGAAAGACTCAGACAGGAACACATCTGGGAGCTAATTTATAATGACATTGCAGTGGAGCCACGAAAGGTTCTAATTGCAGGTTGGTATTTGTGCTAAAGCCAACAAGATCAATTTTTCTGCTGAATCTCATCTCTGTGAGGCCCCAGGAAATGCAGCAGCTGTCCTGCAACTGAGAAGGTAGCTAGCCACAGAGTGAAGCTGGCCTCATAGGGGCAACAGGGCATGGAGGCTGGAGAAAGGAAAAGATCCCAGGTCTTTGGTGATGTTATTGGATCACTGAATTAACCAATCATGGGATTTGGGCTAAATGCTAAAATGTTATAATAAATTTTCATTATTGTTTCTTAAAAAATCAAGGTTTATGACTTTTTTGTGTACTCAGCAATATGGAAGCAGCAGTAGAGAAATCAAATGGTGATCCCCAGAATTGGAGATTTGCAGAGCAAGTAAAATAGGACATGGGAACCAGAGCCTGAAGTCTGTGGAGTCATCAAGAACTGGACTTAAACGGCAAAACAAGAGGTTCATGTCGGAAGGGAGGCAGGTGAGACCAATGTGGTATGTCAAGGCAGTGCTAGGGCAAGGAGCTTTGCGGTGAGAATAAAGCCAAGATCCAGGAGGAGAGGAGACAGAGAAGAGGTGGAACCATAGCTGGCTATCATCTAAGATCAGTGCAGACTGGGCAGTTCCAATGGTGAGCAGGTCTGAGGTGTGGCTGTGCCCGTACGGAGCAAGAGCATCCTAGAACTAACGGTCCTTTAGGTCCAGAGGCCAGCGATCTCTGAGGCCAGGGAGTAGAACATCAGATAAAGTGTTCAGGTTCCTGAAGATGACAGAAGAAAGAGAGGGAGTCAGCAAAAGTGGATTCTTAATGGGGCGAGAAGTGAGCAGAAGATGCGAGTTGAATATAAGCTGGAAAAGGTGGAGAATGCAAATACAGGGTGGAGTTTCAGAACACAAGTTCTTGAGAGACGATGAACAAGCAAGAGTCTGAGTGTGATGGTGGGAAGCAGGAAATGTGCTGGCCCCTGCTCCTCACGCTGAGAGCCAGAGAAAGTGGAAGAAGTGACCGCGAGTGACGAATTTGGCTCAGGAACTTGTAACTTAGAGCAAAGCCAAAATTGAGTTTTGGCAAGAGTGTAGGGAAATGCTAAGGGAGAAGTTAAAGAATGTGAGGTTTGTATAACTAATAGAACATTTGAGTGTATTTGGAAGGCAGGGTTAGGGAGACAGAAGGGATGGGAGGGGAAGACGGGGCTGAAATCTACAAACAGGAAGCAGAGGCATCAGAGGGTGGGCCTGTGGACCTCAGGGACCTCTTTTAAAGACAGCACTGTAGAAGGTGGGCAATTGCTATCTGGCTGGAAAGACAAAAAAGGTTGATGCGGAAAACAGGGCTGAGAGAATAAACTAAGGGGAATTTTGGTAGTTTAACAGCCTGGAAAAATAAAAATTATAGATGAATTTAGAAGCAGACAGACCTAGACCTGAGTCTTGACTCTGCCATTTCCTAGCCATGTAATCCTAAGCTTAAATTTTATCACCATTAAAACAGAATTTAAAATACCTACCTTGCAGGGATTTTAATAAAATTTAGAGATTATCTATGCAAACCAACTGGCACAGTAATGGGCATTTAGTGGACACTGGATGATGTGAAGCGTCACTGTCAGCACAGCCAGCTCCCAAGCTGCTCAGCCTGCGGGGCAAACACCTCCAACAGTGCAGTACAGATGAGGGTGAGTGGGGGCTGAGAGTTCCCCCCAACAGCATTCCTCCCAGGGGACACACTACTATTAGAGAATAAAGACACTGCCTTAGCAATGAAGAAGAGTGAACATTCTGAATTAAACTCTCCCCTAATTCAGCAGCCCTGAAAAAGACCCGAAGAGGAAATTCACATATATGGTTGTAGAGACAAGCTCTGTGCTCTGTATTTTGTTTACTCAGTGAGCGAGTCTATCATCAGCACTTCCAAATTAGTTCTCATTATCAGATAAAAGTGATGTGGTTATTCTAATTGCCTGAAAATCAACTACTACAAAAAGTCTAAATAGTAAGTAATAATTATCTCCTTTAATTTCATAAAAGAGAGATTTTTTTTCCTGACTGAAAGTAGCACATGCTCAAAATAAATTACAGGACTGGCTTAAATTTTTATTTAGCTTTTCACAGTTCATAGTAGATCCATGTCAGTGGTTACCAAATTAAAATCTCCAGCCCCAGCCTTTCCATTGAAGTCCAAGCTGCCTCTCTGACATCTCCCCGTCAATACCTATTAGGCAATTCAAACTTAACATGGCAAGATCAGAAAGAACTCTTGGTATGCCTCCAACCAGTTTTCCCCCAAGTCACCTGTTCCTCATAAATAGGCCCACCATCCACCCAGTTATTTAAGCCCAAAACAGGAATCATCCTTGATTTGTGCTTTTTCTTATTCTCCTACAATAATCCATCAGCAAGTCCTGTGTGTGGGCTCTACTCTAAAATATGTCCCCAAACCATGACACTTCTCTCCTTCTCAATTGCCACTAATCTTGTCTGGGCCATCATCATCTCTTATCTGAATCACTAGATTACTAACTCCCTGTTCTCCCTAGTCCTCCCCCATCTGTTCTCCACCTAGCAGCCGGAGGAACAATGAAAAGCACAAATCATATCATGTCATTCTCTTGTAAAACCTCCAATGGTTAATTGCTCTTACAATAAAAAGCCAAACTTTTCCCCACAGCCTACAAGGACTGCCTGACCTAATGCCTGCCCACCTTTTGATCTCAATTCTGGTCACGCTCCCCTGCGCTCATGCACTCTGGCCACACTGGCCCTGCTTCTGTTCCTGGAACTTGTGAAGCTCATCCCCACCTTTCCCTCACTAGTTCCTCTCCTGGCATATCCTAACACCAGACGTTTTCCTGGCTGGCTCCCTCCTTTTACTAAGGAGGATGTGTTACCTCCTCAAAGAGGCCATCACAATCTTAATTTGTACCTAGTCCTTCTCTATTGCATTATCCTGTTATATTTTTTCCGTACTCGTCATCCCCAAATGGCATATGTTAGGCACTCAATAAATGCAGAAATAATGAATAAGATATAATATATACAATTTTTCTTCAGTTGGAGTATGGTAAACACATCAGCCAGGCTTAAAATATCATCCTACTTGGGACAGTCAGTCTCAAGGTCACCTGGAATTCACCTTCAATTCAAAAATCTGCTGGATTAGCTCCCACCAGCTCTCAAGCTGACAAAGAGAGATGGTGGCAGCAGTCCCCAAGCAAAATGCACTTGTATCCTTCTATAGCTTCATAGTTTACATCGGCATGCACTGTTATGGATGGGAACTTCCCAGAGCAGCTGGGATGCACCTGGCAAAGGCCCAGATGATGTTTCTTGAAGACCTGAGGGCAAGGGAAGCTTACCCCTGCAAGGGGGAGAATATTGCTCCATCTCCTGCTCTGTACAGCCATCTCATTGATACAGACATGAACCCGTATCAGTTGGATTCTTCCTTTCAATCACCACAACTCTTGTGACAACTATGCAAAGGCTTCAAGGTATGCAGAGAACTTGAAGGGACTTTGGGGAAGATCATAGTTCTAGGTCATGCTATAAAGTCACCACAATGCCATTCATAGCATATGAGCTTCACGTGTTCCAGGAACAGAAGCAAGGCCAGCGTGGCCAGAGTGCATGAGCACAGCGGAGCGTGACCAGAATTGAGATCATAAGGTGGGCAGGCATGAGGTCAGGTGGTCCTTGTAGGCTATGGGGAAAAGTTCAAATTTTTATTGTAAGAGCAATAAAAGACCTTGATTTAAAAAAATATGTTTTTGCTGATATATACAAAGAGTATATGAACATGTCAAAAATAATATATAGTTTCGATTTTATTTAAAAAATAAATAAAACCTGGGAGAGACCATAGCAGTTTTACCATCCAAACCCTCCAGATTAGAAAAATGAGATCCAGAAAGTTTAAATGACTTGCTCAAGATACCCAAGCAATTCAGAATGTTTTTAGATACATAACACCTTATCTTTTGTACATTTTTAAAGACTGATAAAAGGGAACTGATGATGAAGGATAAAATTTATTTACTTTGCCCTTGCTCAGGAGTTTCAGGAAAATTAACCTTAGGAGGATGTTTTCTCTGAGCCTGTCAGACATGTAATTGAATTCAACAAGGTCACAATCTCTTGGGGGGGAGGGAGAACCCTCCTTTTCTCATCTCACATCTTGTTACACCTTGTTTTTCCTTTCCTCTTGCTGCATGTAATTTTTTGAGGTAGAATTCTTTCACACTGAGTTTATCTTGGAAAGATTTTTCAAGAAATTAGAGTTCCAAGTTTTCCAGACATTGCAAAACAAACCCAGTACTTGCCTTTCTTTGATAAAACTTGGCAGCTCGCCTCAGAAACATATTACTCAGCATGTGCCCTCATGGCATATTCCCAAATCCTCTATAATCTTACAAAAGCATTTTTTTCTTTCTGAAGAAATGTTCACTTTTAGATACGATGCTTCTGTGATCTGAACCACTATTTTCCTTTGTCAGCTAGAAAAATCAACTGGAATCTAACTCAGGGAGGAGGATACCAATCTTATAAATACGTACATTTAAAATAGTCCCTGATAACTGAAATGAATGTATTGGCAGTATATTTCTGATTACTTTTTACTTACAATAATTTGACAGTTTTATATAAAATAATTTGCATTAAGTAGAATGTAAACACTATAGACAACTTTGGGCTGGGTTCTTAAACTGTCCTGATGTTATTCATAAATGCAAAAATGCCAGATCAGATTATTTACTAAGTATACAAATGGTAAATGCTCACTTGGATAATAATTCCAAACGTATAACAAAGAAAATAAAAATCACCTGAGATTCAGCCACCATTCAGAAAGAGAATCACTACTTGGTAACCACTCTGTTGTAATATCTTTTTATACACATACACATACATGTGATTTTATGCACATGGAATAGTATATAAGAGTTGGTTTGTGGCCAAGTCCTTGCTAATTCGATAGTCTTTTGATGGGGGTATCTATCGCCCCCTTCCTTGTGCCACCACTCCCTCCCTTCCTTAGCCAACAGAACATCCTAGTATGTATCCTTCCACAACTCCCTCTGGGTTCATACACATTCATGCCAGCAGCTATAATTTATTAAGTGCTTACCATGTTTTTCCAGCCTATGTGGTACTTTGTGTTTCTCCACCCTTTTTTTTTTTTTTTTTAAAAGATGTGTTGCTCCTTTCAAGGGCTCCTTTCACCACTTATTTTACTTTCTGTCTCACTCATCTGAAAACTGCAAGCACTGCTTCTTCACATGTGGGGTCCCCACACCTGATGTTCCAGAAGGACCTCATGGCCCTTCCATTTCTCCTTCTCCATTTCCTCTGATTTGTAGCACAAGGCCTAATGCAAAGGGCAAAACCATTTAATAAATTGCCTAAGTGGTAGGTATTGGAAAATAAATAAAGGCTATTATTATGACTGAACAAACAGGGGCTTCTTCATTATTTTTACAAAGATAAGAAAATGCTAGCCATGAGGAGTGAGCTTGTTAAAAAAAATTTGGGGCAAGTATTTAATGGGCATAACCCCAGCATTTTTGCAGTGTATAACATTTTTAAAACAATATAATATAAACATAACATAAAATATAACATCCAATTATCTGATGGTTTAAAAAGATTTGAGGAGTTCTTTGGCTAAAGGAACTAAAAGAAGGGATTATTAAACAAAAATACAAATAAGCTTCATGTTGAAAACTGCATTATTTTTTAAATGTTAAACTAAATATAATGGTGATATAGTTTACTCATGAAACTTACATTAGTTTAACATATTCCATATCCCAGTCACTGTTAGATATTGTGGGTAAACAAGGCTGAAACAGATAGAACTCCTGTCTTCATTAAGCTTGTAGTTCAGCACAGCACTATCCAACAGAAAGATAATGCAAGCCATGTGTATTTTTTTAAAGTAAAAAGAAACCCAGATGAAATCAACTTTAATACTATATTTTATTTAACCCAGTATATCCAAAATATTATTTCAATGTAACCAACATTCCAAAATTACTAATGAGCTATTTTACATACTTTTTGTCATACTAAATCTTCAAAATCCAGTGTGTGCTTTACACCTACAGCACATCTCCATTTGGACTAGCCAAACACTATGGCTTGAATGTTTGTCCCCTCTGAAACTCATGTTGAAATTTAATTGTCATTACGACAGTATTAAAAGGTGGGACCTTTAAGAGGTGATTAGGTCACGGGGCTTCACCCTCATGAATGGATTAATGCTGTTATCACGGGAGTGTGTTAGTTATTGAGAGAGTGGGTGATTGTAAAGTGAGCCTGAGTCCTCATACTTTCTTTTTTCACATAAACTCACTTGCACTCTCACTTCCTGCCATGGGATAACACAGCAAGAAGGCCCTCATCAGATGCCAACACCATGCTCTTAGACTTTCCAGCCTATAGAACTGTGAGATATAAACTTCTTTCTCTATAAATTACCCAGTCTCAGGTATTCTGTTCTAACAACAGAAAATTAACTAAGATGCCATACTTCAAGAACCCAAGAGCCATATGTGGCTGGTGACTATTATATTGGAAAGCACAGATCTAGCGTATCTGTCAGAATAAGATAGGTTATGCTGTGTACAAACAACTCCAGAATCCCAGTGGCTTAAAGCATCAAAAATATATTAATATGTCTCATTTAAGCTGCATGTAGTTGGCAGGTCAACAGGAAACTCTGGTCATTGCAGTCATTCAGGGGCTCAGGCTTCATTCAACACCCCATCACAATTAATAGGAAGGACAAGTAGGAGTTAAGCACTAGCTATTAAATGAATCCACCTGACAATGACATGCATCACTTCTGCTCTCATTTCATTGGTCAAAGCGAGTCATTTAGCCAGAGGTGGTGGAAAATACAATCTTATCATCTGCCCAGAAAGCTGAGAGCTGGAAATATTTGCTATATAACACCAATGATTACCATATGTATTAAGTAAACACTATTAAGTCAAGTAATGTGAAAAGCTAGAGGGGAGATGAAGAGGTAGATAGCTAGAGATAGGACACAGGTTATAGGGTGGAGGTGATGAAAAGCTGAAGGAGTTGTGGGGAGAGCAAAGTCACTGCTGGCACCAATGGAGAAGCATCCATAAATAGCACTCGCCTGGAACTGTCTTACGTGTCTGGAGCCTCTGATTAACTCAGAGGCTACCCTTGAGAAACCAGATATATCATCTCTATTACAGAGAACAAATTGCCACTGCACACACCCTATTAAAAATGTACAGTACAATATATACTAGACTCACATACATACTTTGAGGGTAATTCTGTGTAAATTGTCCTTTTAGATCACTCACTCTGAACTTATAAGACAGCCATTTCTGAACCACTTATCAGATGATCCAGGCCATTCTAGGATCTCAGAAAAGGGGTAAGGGAAGTAATCTGTAGTGACTAACCCCTGCACTGTGTTCTGAAAACATCCAGTGGAACAAGAAGTGCAGTGAAAAACCAAACATAGTATCCAGAAGATCAATTTCAATTTCCTAAGCAGCATCCTGTGCTGCTATTGAGAGACAGCTTTGTTGAGAAACAGACCATTCTGATTAGATAAAATAATTGTGATAGCAGAGGAATGGAAACTAAAACTGGAAAGCAAAGCACCACTGTGCTGAAAGCCCTTCAACGCAAAGAAAAGGATTTTGAGCTGTATTTCTACCTTCCCAGTTGATTGCCTTAGGATAATGCATCTAAAGAGTCTGAAACTTACAAAGTACCCACAAAATGACAGCTATTCTTATTATTACCATTTTTTAGGAGAGTCTCTGATAATTCTGTGTGATACATTCAGCTTTCTGAGAATTCTGAGTTAGCCTGTTAGGGCCTCCACAGCTTCTGGGTTTTATGTGACCACTTAGGCTTAGCTCTCCCAAGGCCGGAGTCTATCTGAATTAATCTAATTTATGTGTGAAAATTAAAGAAAATAACAAAAAACAGCTTGATTTTTTGGATGCCTAAAAAGCAGAAAATAATTTCAGAACCTTGAAATTTAAAGCATAACATAATGTACAAAAGCAATATCCACTTAAGTAAATTAGACTTGTAAGTTGTCTTGAGGTAATAGAATGTCACTGGAATCATAAGCAAAAGACAATTAAATTCAATAATGGCTATGTTCACAAGAAGCTACTCAGCCAAACACACATCACCAGGAGGAAGCTGTTAGAGAATATCGGTGTGTGGAAGAGAACAGGCCCTACCAGAACAAGGGAGAAACCAAAAGTCACCCAAGATGACTATAACTTTTCTAGCTTTGATGGATCAGGCCTTTGAGTTACATGAGGAAGCATATGATTTCTTTCCATGTTTCTCTCTTTTGAACAAAATAATTCAAAGTATAATTCATATGCATTATAGAAATCAACATTTAAAGAGCTCTGACATTTTATTAATATTAAAAATAAGCCAAGAGAGAAGATGTAATCTTTCCTCTGGTTTTCTTACCTTTTCATTTAGGACCATGAGGCAGGTGAAACTTTTCTGATCAACTTGTTAACTGTCAAGTAGATAATGAATACACATACAAGTCACTGGAGAGTCACTGAAGAAACCCTCAAAGTAAATAAGCAAATGAAAAATGGAAAGCAGTGCTCCTACCTTTGAGTAGACTAATTGTTTCAGTTCTAAATCGTCTGTTTAGAATATTTTCCAGTTGCCTATATATATCTAATGATACCAAGTCACTTCGTTATTAGGACAACGTAAGAACAAAACCTCTAACATAACATGGTGATTGTCCCACACAGAAGAAAAGCAGGTTTTTATAAGGCTGCGGGGACGACTCCTACCTGTGGTTCCACAATGTCAGCACTGCTCAACAACCTGCCCTTCCAGTCTCTGAGCTGGAGCAGCAACCTCTGCTTCCACATTTGGTTCCGCCCCACACTCTGACTTTACTCCACCTCTAGGGCCTAGGCTGGTATAAGAAATAAGTTGGCATTAGTCAGCACACATGATGGGTGGTAGAGAAGAACTCTGAGTTGAAGGAAAAAAACTAACCGGAGATTCTAAAATCACCATGGATAAGCCACCTGTGGTTAATCAAGTGGTCACACACACATGAGCCACTTGTATTTTACTCCACTTTAAATGTCCCAAACTGCACATGGTGATCCTGGGCATCAGCAGTCTGCTCACCAGGTAGGCAGGGTAATATCTCCACAAACACCCTCAATGACCTGTTAATACATATTCCACCTTTCCTTTCGCATTTACATATGTTTAAAGGGAGACAGAGGATAAGAATGAAGATAAAGGGGTTATGAACAAAATCTGCCAGCTGTTTGAGGACATAGAGTCTTTTACAATCAATTTTTCTCTCATTAAAAAAATTTTTTACTGGATACTATGCTAGATAAGTTCCAAGGATAGTTTGATCACTTCTATTATTCAAATACAAATTATTCATGTTTCTAATTATAATAGACTAACTACTTCAAATAGATGCAGTCTTTTTCCAAGTCTATTTATTTCCTAAAGCACAACACATTTCTTGTTACTTTCCACCCTTTACCTGAAATGAAGAGGCAGGAATTAACTCAGCCTTTGTTCCAAAAGAAAGCACCATTATCAGCCTATCCTTGTAGATCAGAAATAACCCCTGAGGTCTATAGTTTCATTTCCAAAACCACCTCCACATAGAGTCTAGTACCTTGAGCAGGAAAAAGATGTTAACTGCCATGGCCTTCGGACCTAAGCTTACTTTGTCTCTGAGTCAAATAAGACTATAGATCCTTACAGAATGACATAAAAAGCAATCTTTCAAAAGTTATAGTCAATCATTTACTAAAATTACTCCGAAAGACAGCATAGGAAGCACAAAACTTTTACTAAGTATAATATTTCTCTTCCTGTGATTTAAAGGAAAGGGTATATACAAATAAAGTATTAGGTAGATTTAAAAATAAGAAAGCTACAAATCTATTCACGATGAAAATAAGCAACTGGCTAGAGATAATGATGACCCTCATACATTCAAAATTAATAGATTAAGGGAAATAATAGGAAATGTTCTAAGAATGAAAAATGTAGAGGCAAGCCTATGTCTCCCAAGCAGGAAATCTAACGTTAGACATTAAAACTTATTCTTTCTCTTCCCCCCATCCTCCCCCCGACCCCTCTCCAGATAATCTTCATACAATTTATCTACAGGAATCCAAGTATCAATAAAAAAAGTTTGCACACAAAAAAATCAACATTCAAATATACACTCTGGGAAAAGGAATAGCAAAAACATTCTGCTGAAATATAATACAGCAAATATTTAAAGCTAACATATTTATGACTATTATAAACCATTATTGATTGGGATTATTAAAGAGCAACCAAATGCTGGGTTCCAAAATAAAATTTGGAAACATTCCAGAATATTTCTAAAATTGTGTGTCCTATGGAGAATAAATTTATAATCAAATATTGTTTGCCAAGAAACTGACAGTGATTCTAACATTCCTGAATTACTTCTAGAGAAACCATAATAATGCTATACATCTGAAATACATTTTTTAAACACAGAAAAGTAGAACATGTTTGCAAACCATACACCCAATGCAATTAATTTTTAAGGCCCTAAAGGCAATTTATATATATTTTGTCAGAAAAAAAAAAGTGGCCATAGACAGGATAACATGAAAAGAAAGGATGTGGCCAGACCAGCCATGCTGCAGCAGTCTGTAAGGCAAGTCTTGGTCCTCTAAGCCTCTCCATTACTGTACCCTTTTCCACTCTACGATTTTCAGACATACAAGACCCCTGGGTTTCATCTTTTCCACCAGTCTCCCCACCAAAACGTATCTGCAGTATGGCTCTAATATCACCACTTTTTTCTGTGTCAATTTAGACCTTCTGTTGCTACTCTCAATCTTTGCTATATGAACTCTCTTTCCTATCATGAAATAAAAGTCTTTGTCCCGGTTGAAGTAATTTCAGCATTCAGGGAACAACTGAGGAAGTAATGAGGCTACGTAAATTGAAATCTTACTACTAAACTGCCCATTCTGTTTTCCTATAAAGCCAGCCTTGCAATAGGAAAGGTAACTGTAACATTTGAAACAGCTTCATGAAGGAATTCAGCACTATGCAAAATTAGCAGGTTTTATTCTTACGTTAATGTTCCTCTATCTTTTCACCTGGTCACCCCACTCAGTGACTCTAAAGAACCCAGTTCACAATTTCCATCACCTCCTACCAAAAAAATGTATTCAGGCATACAAAAGCATTCTTTTTATAAATTGAAAAGAAGGTAGTTATCTGAGGAGCCCTGAGAAGGCAGCTCTGGGGAAGGTGATAAACTGCACATACACAAAGAAGCGATAGCTCTGTTTTCCAGTCTAAGCCTGGACATTCATTGTGCTTCAGAAATCCTAGTTCTCCCCTTGTCAGTTTTAATCAGGAAGGTGGACCTGCCACAGATGTTTAGTAGCTAGCAAGACAAAGGTCAAAAATTCTAACACCTATAGGGACTCTGAAGCTCATAGAAATTAAATGCAGTGGACCCAGTGAGTGAGGCAGGAAGAGTGGTGGGGATATGGGAGGTTGCAAACCCCTCGTACAGGTGACATCTGTGACTTAGCTACAGCGTGGCCATGCAATGTTGTCAGATCACCAATTGTTTTGCTTTGTTTTTTAAGAAACCAGAAATAAAGATTTTAATGTAGAACTTACTAGCAAATATCAGTAATTCAAATTTTAAAAAATACTGGGTGGGACAAGTCTAGGTGAGCCAAACTAAAGCCATCAGTTTTCAGGGTGTCCCATTTGGTGTCTTTGCAGTAAAGTTATGATCACCTGGCCTAATCCCTGGTGACCTTACCAATGGGATTTGACCTCAGGGACCCAGAGGAGCTGAATGATGTGATAGATAATTTTATATGTCAACTTGGGGGGTATTTTTGGATTAGATTAACATTTAAATCAGTGAATTTTGAGTAAAGCAGATCGCTGTCTATAACGTGGGTGGGTCTTATCCAATCAGTGAAAGACCTAAATGGAACAAAAAGATCAGCCTCTCCCAAGCAAAGGGAATTCTCAAGAAGACTGATTTCAGACATCATCTGTACCATCAGCTCTTGAAGGTCTCCTGCCTGCCAGCCCACACTGCAGATTCTGAACCCACCAATATCCATAATCAGATGAGCCAATTCTTCATAATGAATCTCTTTTTGTACACACACACACACACACACACACACACACACAGACTAATGATTTGGCCTAAGTCACATAGCCAGTTTGTGGCAAAAATAAAAAAGAATTATTCTAATTTTTTGTCTACAGCACATTTTATAGTACTTCAGTACTATAGAACAGGATACTGCAGAGGAACAGTAATCCTGGTAGAGTGAGAGATGACATTACGAATATGTGTATGGGCATGTATAAAATAATAAAAACCCGAGGCAGCACATACAACGTGATAATTCTCAGAATGTAGTTGCAGGACTGCAGAATCGTGTAGATGCCTGTTTGTATGCAGATTCCTAGGCCTAGTTCAGATCTATTGAATGCAGCTCTCTAGGATTAAGCCTCAGGAATCTGTACCTTGGAAGCTTCCTCCAATGATTTTTATGCACACCAAAGTTTGAAAATCCTGTAGTAATTAAGAGACAATATGGATTATTGGTTAAGAGCATAGACTCTGGAGTCAAACTGCCTGGATTTAAGGCCTAGCTCCACCACTTACCAGCTTTGTGAGTGACCTTGGGAAAGTTAAATAGCTCCTGTGCTTGAGAGTAGAGTACACTTCACACCTCACAGCATCTCTGTGATGTGAGGATTGAATGAGGTCAGGGCGTAAACACACATAATTAGCATTTAATAAATAGTAGCTATTATTACTAAACTCTCCTGTCACAGGTGCTCTGGCATATTTTCAGGATTGTGTTGACATTTATAGTGACAATCACAATGATACTTTAAGATCCTGAAATACATTCCACAGCAAATAGCACTATGGTTAGACACTGCATGATTTATTTTACACAAATTCTTTGTAACTTGGTAACTTGCTATAAAAAGGAGGCTAGAAATAATATGGATACATGAAATATCTAAATCTCCCCAGCAACCAAAAAAAATTCTAATTTGCTCATTTTTCAACCTTTTATCCTACCAAACTCTTGACCAGAGTTGTTAACAGCAAATAAACTGAAACTGCACAAATATAGAAGCTACAGACAGGGAAGCCACATGAGAGAAAATTGAGAGAGGTCAGAAATATGGTGGTCTTTTTGATCATCTAGAACTGGATATAAACTGGAGATTACTTTGCATTTGAATTTTAAAAGATTAAAATTAGAAAATTAGTCATTTAATAGAGTATATCTGCTTTAGGACAACTTAAACATGAGAAATATTCTGTGCAGCCTGTGTGATAAAATTAAATAATCGAAGATGAAAGATAAAAATAATGGAAACCAACAATTATCACAGAATTGGACTTGGGATAGAGGGAATATGCCCAAGAAAATAAGTACATGGGCAAAATAAGATTTTTGGCATAAAAAGTAGCATTCTAAGATTTAGAGCTTGAAGCAGGATGATGAGCTCTCTGGGAGGGACTACCCTAGCTGGACAGAGGCTGAAGGGCCAAGCGTGAGGTGGCTGTTTCTTATAGAGGAGATGGTCTGAGAATATCTGAGAGAATCAGCAACTTGAGGACTACACCCAGGACTAGAATACCAGCAGTTAAAACTTAACAGCCTAAGGCCAGACTAACACATCTACATGTGCCCAATACCACACGAAAACCCACCAACTTTACCTTAGCTCAGTGTTTCTAGATCAAAGAAAGAAGTAAGAATATGGAAGCTGAAGAGAAAGTATTTCACCAAAACGCTTCATCCACTGGGCTACTCAGCTGGCAGTTATAGAGGTCAATCCTTTGAACCTACTGTTCAAAGGAAAAAACAAAACAAAAAGACATGACCCCTGCCCCCAAAAGTTATAATCTAGTAAAAGGATATAACATAAAGAACATATACACAAGAAATAATAACACAAGGGAACAATCATAATGCTTTAAGTAAGTTTCAGTATTCTAGCAGATTTAAAGGAAGGAAAGATAACACTTAACAGAAGTCAACTGCAAAGAATGAATGAACATAAAAGCTTTTAAAAAGGCCTGAACAGTTGGGCTTGCCTTGATTATGAGATGGAAGGAGAGCAGTACATAAAGACGTGGCACAAGCAAACGCCTATGAAGGGAAGAACAGAGTATAACCAAGTAAAGCGAGTATTCAAATCGACCAGGACATACAGCTCTGCTTATAGAGTTGTTAGGACATGGCAAAAATCCCATCAGACTGTCAAGGACCTTTACTGCAAAGCTGCAGTGTTTGGGTTTTATTTGCTAGGCAGTAGGAAGCCACTGAAGGCTTCGACCCGATCATATCTGAGTTTGATCTATTTGATTAGTGTCTGCAAAGCCATATTTAGAAAACAGTGAGAGCTGGGAGAAAAGCTAGCTGACTCCTACAATCATCCAGAACAGTGGTAATAAATGCCTAAACTAAGTAACAGGTATAGGAATGGGAAAGAAAAGATTAATGTAAGTGACACCTCTTTCTGAAATGTGGCCTGTTCTAGTACTAATTAGTATATACACTGCTCAGAAAATGAATACATATCATGCCTACTGGAATTAGAAAATGTTTCTAATTCTGGTATGGTAATTCTCCACATACCATCTTCAAATTCTTAAAACTCCTCAAATGTTTTCTCTCAAAGAGAAAATGTCTTTTAATGCTTTTAGCTTCTAAATTAAAATAAATCACCTTGTCACTGATTGTTAGTTCCTGGGTTCTGTCAGAGATTCTTCCCTAACTGACATGTACAGGAAGAACAAAGACAGCTAGAAATAGTGCACACCTCATAATGCCAAAAACAATCCCTGATTCTACAATATAAAACTTACAGAAGTCTGTAGCTACTATTGCTTACAAAGCTCCTCTTTTCTGAATATAGTCATACTTTAGCAAACAAGCACCTCCAAAACTACTCTCAAATGCACACACATCTCATGCCACCATCTTACTGTAAATTACCATATAGTTCTTGACACCCGTTATGATGCTTGCTTATGAAAGAAACCACAGAAGCTGAAACACGATAGAGATTAAAATCTCTCCTCATCATTTTGAAGGAAACAGGAGGCAAGCCATCTGAGAAACTCAGCTGAGCCTCTCTGCAGGCCTTCCTGTCTTCAATTTCTATCCCAAGACAATGAACAACATAATGTATGGTCAGTTTTCTTCTATTGCCAAAATGTTTTGTGATTAAACACCAAAAAGCAAATCTCCAGTTATTTGGCACTAGAAAATTCCAGCTTTTAAAGTTGAAAGGAAACCTGCAGATCATGTCACTCTCAGTCACCTCATTCTAAGGCCAAGAAAAATGAGGGTCAAAGACCTACAGCTGGTATGGATTCTTTTCACTGCTAGCTTAAGGTTCTTTACATTGCCCTCCATACTGTCTCTCATGAGCCTTCAGTTTTAAATATTCATGCATCCAAACGATAGGATGTCAGCCCCAGTATTATATACTGGGTTACTGTCAAGGTAGAAATATAAGAAAACAGCCATGTACACACAGGGAAAAATTACTTCAGCTTTGTCCCATTGTGGAGATGTGTATTGTTTCCAGATTGTGGACCAGTAAAAATTCCTGCAAATTTATTCTACTATGGCTTTGGAATCTACTTAGAAAGTTATCAAAAATAGGGCAACATTTTTTCTAACACTCTGGAATGCACAAAACATTCTGTAAAACACTTACAAAAGATAATAAAAACACAAAAAAAGGATTTTGATCCTTATAATTTAATTTAGTAGGAGAATATTAGTATATTAATCAATCCAAATGCCTCTAAAATTGAGTAGATGATGACCATTACTGATATATTAATATATAAGCAAGAGTATGATTCTTGTCCACTTAGAACTTTCAGGTCTGAACTATCTCCAATATGCCTCTAGGAATCAGAATCATAAGAAATTACTAAGAGACCCATAGGTTCTCAATCAGTAGCTCAACCACCTTAAGGTAATACATAATAATTACCAGTTACCCCAAGGAATTAACCTCTGATCAAAATGACAGACAAGCAACCTGCATTCAGTCTGTGTATCATTATTTAGTGATTCTTGGTTGATATAAGACTGTTCCACAGCTGGGTTAAGTCATGGTCCATGGCGAGCTGCCAGAAGTTTTCTGTTCCCTTGGGATTACCATGACAACCACTGCCCACTCCTTACCTAAAGGCAGGTAAGGAGGTAACTCAAACAGGCAAGGAGTTCAATTCAAAGGAAGCAGTACAGTGAGTGTCTCCTGGGCTTATCAGAATGGTATGGAAAACCAAACTTTGAAGATTATGTAGCAGATAAAAGAAGTTTCAGAGTCAGTGAACCTGATTTATGTCCCTCCATTAGCCATATGACCTTAACCAGGCTGCTTAACTTCTCTGTGCTTGGTTTTCCCCACTGAAAAAGGATAACAATACCTACTTCACAACATTGTTCTGAAGATTGAATTCAATGAGAAAAAGTGTGAAAGCACCAACTGTATCTGGCACAGGGCAGCTCTCCACAAATGGTGCCTGTTATACTATACTAAGGCATGATTCATCCACACAGAGCAATGACATAGGATCCACACCAGAATATAGATGTGAGGTAGAATATCATTTTCACTGTTAAATAATTAAATATTATTTACCAAGAATGGTTATGCTCCGAGAGGCTCCCCACTAAGAAAAGAATTTCAACATCAACAAATATAATGGCTTCTACTGCTGGTACTTAGGTGCTGCCTCCACAAAAAAACATTTCCCTCCTCTTCTTACTATGCACCTTAAATCTACAACTAATTCAGTCCGGTGAATTAAAAGGTAAGTACTAACTGAAAAGGCCAACAACATAAGCCATTATTCATGAATTTCACTTCAACACAGAGGAGTTTATCAAATTCTTCAGCTGATCACCAGCAGAGTACAGAGTCAGGGCTGGGAAGGTTTAAGACAGGACACAAAGTAAAAATTCTACAGTGTGTCCCTTGATTTCCTGAAAGAGCACTTTCTTGGATACCCAGGGAATCCCACAGAGAGGAAGAGAGGCTATTGGGAGACAGAAGGATTATAAAGAAAATGTTCACTTCTGGATTACGTGGCCAATAAATCGTCTCAAGTGTCTACTCTGAGACTGTCCTGATGCAGGTTTGAGAAAGGACCTGTTTGCTCATGTGGGGACACAGTAAGAGGGTCCTGTCAGTCCTAGTAAATTAATCATGAGTACTCATTGCAATGAGTTTGGACAACTATCCTGACTAATTAAAAAAGACTGATTAGGTTTCTTAATTGGCCTTGTAAACCTTTAAATATTCATCAGAAGATAATCAATCACTCAATCAATGGGATTTCTACCAACACATGTTCATGTCCCACAACCAACCAGTTCAGAGTGTTATTAACCTCAGGCTTATTATACTTTGATGCCAACAGGCTTCTAGCTTTTAATAAAACGACTTTTCTACAGACAGTGCCTATGTGTTCATCAGAATTTTGTTGTTGTGGTTAAGTGACTGGGTTTCTACCCAGCTCAGATTAGTTTAGGCAAAACGAAAACATATGGGAAGAACACTAAAGGATCATATGTTACTAAGGGATGAAACACTCAAATTATAGGCAGTGTGCCTCTCTCCGTGGTCTGACCTTCTCACTGCAGCCTGGCTTCCTCCTCTGGGCAGAACCTGGCTGTCAGAAGCTCCTGGGTTTCATATCTCATAAATTCCACAGCCAAAAGGAACTGATTCTTCCCCCTGTATGCTTGACAATTTCAGGGGAGGCACCAGTTCGAGTCAGGTACCCACTTCTGACCAGTCCACTGTGGCCCTGGTGAGACAGCAGATAGGAGGAGGAAAGGGGCAGTGTCCGTAAAGAACAAGGCAGTGCCCACCAGAAGCTCCAGCCGCTCCCAGAGGAAAGGGGACACTGTCTCCAGAAGAAAGGAAGGGTTGGATAGGCAAAAAATAGCAGACCAGTATAGGTATTTATACGCAATTTTTATTTCAAAGATCAGTGTGGTATAAAATCACATATGTTCTGTTCATTTTGTAACTATACCTTTACCAAACTTAACCACGGACCATAAATTTTATAGCCATTCAAGTCATGTAACCTATTGTATCCCTGACCTTCTCAGTCCACCAAGCCCACCTCCAGGCTCTTAGCTGGAACACAATGAACCTCAAAGTAGCAGCTTTACAGGAGGGAATACATTACAATGATTTCACAACCATGCTTCTCCTGTCTAGAGCAGCCCTCAGGCGTGAATTATTTTCTTGCTATTCTACATGTCTAACTTTAGCCTCAGATAACCTAAGAAGTTTTTGCAATGCAGTTTTATTACTGGAAACAACTTCACTGTAGGAGAATATTAGGCAACTGTTACAGTGAAGTCAAAAGGTTAGTATCCACATAGAAGCCACATTCCTATCTTACAATTCCGCCTATTATATTCAACAAACTCTTCAGTAGCAAAATAGACTCAGCAAAAATATTTTTAAAAATTTTTAAATTCTATTATATTAGCATTTGTAAATATTTTCTCCAAAAACATGTGTGCTGACTTTGATGTTTTCAGTCTAGAGAGTACTTCCAAAGCACTGGTTCTGGGGGTTATAATATGGCTAACAGTAAATCTTTGGTTGCCTTCCTCCTCTCTTCAGTGAAGTGATCTTTTAATATTACTTGATATGCCATTATCCTTTCCTGTTTAAATCTATCTGTCCATGCAGTATATGATCTTTGAAAAACAAATTCCCCACACATGCTTATGCTCAGGACAACAACTTCCCAGAATATTAGTCATGTCTGGCTAGGTTCAGGTACTGGCTGGGGTACGACAGACCCCCAGCTATGGAAATGAAGAATTGGTGTCCCATAGGCCAAGGGAGTGAGAAAAGGAGAACCAGATCCAAAACAAAGGAAGGTCAGACCAAGGAGACTGCACCAGTTGGAAGCAGCCAGTGGAGAGACCCCAGAGTCAGGACACAGGTTTAAGGAAAGATCTGGGAACATGGAAGAAGAGCCAGTGGGGCCCAAATCACTTTAAAAGAGAGAGAGGACCCTATATTTTGTCAAAAGAAATCATCTTTGTTATCCAAAGTTTTACAGTGCAAGTGTTGGCTGAATTTGGAGTCTCCCACCAAAGTCCTGCCCAAAATTTCTGAGGATTCCTTAGGTGTATATAGGGCAAGGTGGGGGCAGAATTTGCATTTTCAATCTCCATGCCTACATTCGCATCCTTTTCTGTTTTCCACCATTAGACTGGATGTGAAGCGCAGACTTTCTTGAGTTCCTCACCCGTAAATGCCACTCACACAATGCATCCATGGATATAAGAGACTTTGTCAATTATTTAAAAGGAGGCATAAAAGGAGTTTACGTGGCAGCAAGGTAAACAATTTCAAACTGAACACTGAACATTTCCCTTCTTAAATTATCTTTTGGCCATCCTACACTACTAGGTCATTCCCACAGGTCCCTTCACTCAGCTTTGCAGCATCTGCAAGCTCCTCTCTCCTCCCTCCTTTCTCTATTTACCTCCTTAGAAAGAGAACAATGACTCCCCCTTTTTATGTCAGGGTGTTGACTTGGTCATTCTCCTCTGCTACCTTGGGTCTAGCCTCCAATTTGTTCTCCAGTTTTGTTTTGTATCCCTAAGTGATTATCAAGGTATTTTCACAGAGGTTTTTTTCCCTCAAGAAGAACTTGAGTGACAGCTGTTAAGACCACGGACTTAACTTCTACCTCCACTACACAAGACTAAAGTGGAATCATCGGTCTCTGAATGGAGCTGACAAGGAAAAATGAGTATAGGTGTCTCTGTCGTTCATAATCGAGGGGTGCAGAAGCCTAGACCATGGAGAGACCCTACATGCTCATCACAAGTCTGGGCATCTGAATACAGTCTGGAAGTAACTCTCAGCATCTTCTCTGATCTCTCTAGTTGTGGAACTGATTCACCTTTCTGGAAACAAATTCTGACATTTAGTTCATCATAAAAGGCACTCATAGACAGACACTGATCATCTTT